>JASANE010020821.1:0-17257 GCA_030248225.1 Trileptium ribeirensis | reverse complement strand
TCGAAGCCGGAGGCCTACATTTAACTTTATATATATCAATATACTAGACGCAAAATTTCAATTTTCTCTGTGACTTTTTTTTTGTTTGTCACAGACAGGTCTGCAGGTTGAACGCCTGGACCGATTTTAGAAATTTTTTTTTTACTTTGTGTTGCATATTCTCTTGCGGAGTGCCTTTTCATTGAGCACTTTTTTCTACGAAAATTGCTTTGTACTCAAAATTAAGCAAATGTTGCACAAACTTAGGGATTTTTGCCATTTTTTCAGCTTTTTCACTGCATCTCGACAACCGTTCGTGCTATTTCGGCGATTTTTTACATAAAATGTATTTTCACGTTTTATAAACAGCTGTATATAGCTGATTGACGTATTTCATCTCTTTCCTTAAAAATTAAGCAAATTCTCTTAAAATTGACTTAGGGAAACCTAAGTTCATCATATCTCGACAACCGTTCGTGCTATCTCGGTCATTTTTTGACATAACATGTATTTTCACGTTTTCTAAAAGACTGTATACGAGTGATCTACTTACCTTTATAAATTCTTTTAAAATTAAGCAAAGTCTCTTAAAAATGAGTGAAAAATTATTAAGTGTGTTATAACTTTTGAATGACCCCGCCGATTTGGACTAAATTTCATTGATGGGTAAAACTTGATAGATGTATTGTCATTCTACTGTATAAATAACTAGACGTTTTCATGTCTTCCTCTTATTATTGTTACCAAAAATGTTAGAAATTCCACAAGCTGTATGCACTATTCACGCCGTTGTTAACCACCATGCCTCCGTGACCCACGTTTACGTGTTACTAGTTGTAGCGTTTTCGAGGTCTTTCGAAGTAGTCTGGCTGATTTAATTGCGACACCTATCATTGGGCCCATATTTAGCGATATAGCTTGTGTGAATGGCTTTTGATTGAAAATATCAGAATAATTATTAAGTGACATGTAAATAGAACCAAACCACAGTCGGTGACGATCTTCGTTTGAGCGAATCTGTTCGTTGAGCGAATTCGGTCGTTGGATATATCACAGCGTACGGACACACCGTGAACGCTCGCTAGTGATTATCGTAGCGTGCTCTAAAGAGTAAACTAGATGCTTCGCTGGGACCGTTAAGTTTAACTTTGGCACAGATATAATTATTGTTATTACTTGTTGATAATTACAGCAGCTTTTCCAAGTTTCACAGGGTACACCTATCGTAACGCAACACGTTTAGACGTGTAATTGTAAGGTCGCAGTGTTGCCTTTTTTGTAAAGTGTTGATGGGGCACTGTCAACTATAATGTAGGTTATCAGTATCTGGCTACTTTAATTGTATGCAACAAGAGTCGATTCCAGAAATCCAAACTGCAATAATTTTTAGAATAATTATTTTGTTTTGTAGCACGAAACAAACGAACAACAAATTGGCTAGTTAATTTTTTACAAAACGTTAAAATATTCGGCAGAAAATGAGTATCCATAGTTAAAAAGGTTTTCGTATTGCGTATGTTACATAATCTCTGCAGGATTTCTTAATAACTGTTGCGCGACAATGCTAGTAAGTGTAAATTACAGCTAATTTTGAGTGCATTGTCTCTAGGTCTTCATGATAATTATTATTTTTCAGGCTTCATCGGGAACACGCCGCATCAGTCCGACCCAAATCTACGTCGCCTCGCCACACAAGCGTATGCTCAGACCACGACTCAAATTGGCAGCGGAGTTATGGGATGCCGGGATAAACGTAATAATTTGGGTTGTTGGTGGTTTTATGTTGTGACCTACATTTTCTCACGAAACGAAATCAGTTCGGTTCCGTTAGCCTAGACATTTATATGAAATCTCATAAATCAATATAATTTCCGATGATCATACATAGTTTTCCATATAAAAGGACACACTCCATATCTACCGCCACGCCCCGCGCCAGAAGTTTGCCCAAATTTGGCAATATTACGAGCAAAATTACAAAATGCTGATAAGGAATCGTGGAAAATAATTCAGGTTACCGCCTGAACCGATGAACCATTGCTCCATACGTCGTGCGCCAATAATATTGAAAATATAATTTTTATGAGTTATTTCTGTGGTCAAAAACGTTTGTACATTGTTAAATTGTCGCGATACTTGAGCTAACAAAAACGCATGATACCCTCTGCAATCATTGACTGTCACCAAAAGGGTCATTTCACGCTACGATGACGTTTTGCCCCAGAAAAAATGACTAATGACTTTTTGGCTCCGATTATCTTCATTTTTACACCATATGACCAAAAAACATCAAGGATACGTAATTCGAGGTCGTTATAGTAAATTTTTTAACCGTTTTTATGCTATGGCTTCTCAAATACCACCCCCTGCTGCTCCGCAAGGTACCATAAAATGGCCTCTGATATGCTCCAGGTTGCATCTAGCCTCGATTTTGTGATTGTGTCTCGTGCAGCCCGTCAGCGCGGTAAAAATGACGTTATGCGGAACTCCGTATATCAAAAATTAAGCTTTTTATGCCTATTCTTGGGTCAAATTTAACACTTTTAAAACACGGGGGTGCCGATTTATACCGGTTATTAAATGGAAACGAAGCGGCCATAAACGGTAGCTATTTATATCGATAGTTTAGCCTGGGGGAAGTGTTATGCAAAAAAATTCAAAACATACCCTTTGCCAGATATGTTAGAATACCGGAAGTAGCTTGTGGTCGGGGGGGGATTGTAAAATTTGGCGGGGTGGGGGGGGGGGGGGTAAAAATGTGAAATAGCCAATTCGACCGTGTTTAACCAGCATAGTTAACTTGAACACGGTATGTAAGATATTCTATACCACAATTTCCACTATGCGGGTACAAAATGGCAGCCCATATCAACTGCCAGTGTACATGCCTGAGACCATGGTCGGGAGGGGGGTAAATTTAGAATTTTTAAAAAAAATAATTTTGCGACATATGTCGTCCAAATGTATTGCCACAATGTATTATGAACCAAAAGCGTGAAATTTCCTCGAAATAACATCGTATGTTCGATTTTTCCACATTTTGGTGGTGGTCGGGGGTGGGTAAAAGTGTGGTCGGGGGTGGGTACAAGCCTGAGATCAACAGGTTGGGCGCGAGATAGAGCTCCGGTCGTTTCACCATTAGCTTAATTATTGGAAAGAACAATAACATACAAATTAATTGACTTCTACTGACTCCCCATACCCCTAACTAGCAACGGTCGGGGGGGGGGGGTAATCAAATGTGCTAAAATCGATCTTTTGACCCTAGCGCTGGGGTAAGCAACAGCAAGCACCTGGGTTAATATTTTTTCAAAAGGCATCCAGGGGACAGGTATGATATATGAACAACGTTTATGTACCATGCATAAGTAACGAGCAATGATCAAAAAAGGAATTTGGTTGGGGGGGGGGGGGTAAAACTGGGGTTCATGCCATATCGACAGCTGTCACTCTCCATGATTGGAGTAGATTTGAAAATCGTGCAATTAAAAATGTTGTGTAGACCTGACTAATCCTGAATAGAAAAGAATTTGGGCCATGACACTACCCGAAAAAAAGGGGTCGTAAAATTAGTCATTACGATTTTTGTCAATTTGGGACTTATGTGGATGTCCAGCCTCTTACGGCGTGCGTGAAGCCGAAAATTTTTTTTGTTTGAACTAGCTAACTAATGACGCTTCCTGGCGCAAATAACATTTTACCAGTTCCCTGCACGTTTACGTGCTACTGGCCAAAATATCCAGTTTTACCCCCCCCGACCAAAAGGTCATCGTAGCGTGAAATGACCCAAAAGCAAGGCAACGGCGAACAAACAAATTATAAAATTACACAGGAAAAATATATAATAATAATTATTAAGAAAGTAAAATATATGTTATAAAACATTAGTATTATTTTGTTATTTTTATTACATTCAAGCAGGCAACGGTCAATTGTTGTGGCGAGCATTGCAAATACTATCCGAATTAGTCAGTTGGGTATCATTTTTAGGCTAACTTAACTAAATTCTAAATAGGTTGCGGGGCAATCTCATCTGTTTGGTTCGTAGTGCAATCGAATTTGTAGCGATCGATTATTGTGTCACTATTATTGATTTGCTTGCGCTTATTTTAGGTAGAATTTTCGCACAAAGCAGATCCGCTGTTTTTGGATCAAGTTCAGTACTGCGAAAAGCGTTCGATTCCCTGGATGGCTGTAGTTGGCGATTCTGAGCTGAAGCAAGACGCAGTAACCGTTCGTAATGTAGAAACGAGGCAGCAGGTGTGTTGGAACCGACGCTTAGTATTTTCTGTTGCTGTATTTTGGATTACATTTTCAATTAAATACTCAAAATCCTGTCTTCACTAAAACCTGGAATGTTTTATAAAGCTTGGGCGATAAATTGCGATATTGCTGATACTGATCTGGTACAATACAATAGTTTGTACAACAATATATTATTGGTATCTAAAACTTTTTATCATTTTCAAAATGTGCAATGAGTTTCGTTAGCAGCCGGTTATATTACGTTTCTCAAACTGACTTGGGCTGGTGTTGCAAACTGTGTCATACGAAGCGATACGGAATATAGCCAGCCGCAAGACGCTTCGAAATAATATTGGTGAGTGCCGTAATATGTAGCTAGAGATAAATATAAAACAACTCCAATTTGGATCGATTTTCGTATCGGCGCATTTACATTAATATCAAATTTTTAAAGTTGCGCTGGATGACGGCTAAACAAAATTTTGGTTGGATCCGGTTAAACGAAATTTCAATCGATTCGATTATCATGGCGCAGTGACACGAATTTCATTCTTTTTTGTAAAACTTTAATCTCACTCGATTGCATCTACTCCTCAGAGGTATGACTATTGTGTTGAATATTATTCAAGCCTTGGGAATGATGGTGTTGAATTTTATTTTCAGGTATCGGTTCCGCGTTCTGAGCTTATAGACTACATTAAGGCGTTGCGCTGGTGATATGGTATAATCTGGGAACTGCAGTAGATTGGCGGCTTTTGTGCTAGACGAACGGCATTCTTCGGGTTGGTGGTATCTACTCACTACTGTCCAGCGAGTATATTCGGGTGGAGAGGAATATTTTCTCGCTGAAATAACCTGAATGGACAAGCTGAAATATTGTAACCTTGCAAAATATTCACAACTTGCTATCCGTGCCAGACTACGATGAGAATCTTCTTGTGAAATAACTGAAACTGCACGGTATCAACAATAATAGCGAGAAGTTATTACGTTATGTGTAATGGTGATTATTCACGCTGACGATCATTAATAAAATTTCCTATTTTCCAAACTTCTCCAACGTTTTATTACTATTACACTGAATAGTGTTTCATATTTTTGTTTTGCAATTTGTCCATGTGATATAAATATTTTCTTTGAAAGTTTGAAATAAAACATAAATAAGTTGAAAATTTTTTTTCAAGCGCATGACTGGCAAGTTGCTCCGTATAATTTTGACCAGTATTAATATAGCTACTGCCGACATTATCCTTATAGCTGCTGAACATAGCCTTCGATCTAAAAATTACCACAATCCGTAATGCTCCAAATCCCACGAAAGAACTGGATATAAGTATTTGTGTAAGAATATATACATTTTGTGAGCAGGGGAAAATATGAATGCGCTAGTTAGCTTAAATGACCCCGCCAACCATTCTATTTTATATTTTTGGATAAAATTTGTTGTGGAGCGCGTTTTGATCAATTGAAGTTCGGCGTAAATCTGTTCGCGAACACAGCGCTCGCGATTGAAATCTAACATTTTGTGTTCGCAAAAATTCAACTAAAATTAACCAATTTTTGACAACGCTAATTTCTCGATTTGACTATGACGTCACTTTTGCATTAAATTTGTTCGCGAATACTGAATTATTCAAGTTTAAATCATAATGCATTAGTGAACAGAATTTCAGCAAATTGAAGTCGCCGAAATTCTGTTCGAACACAAGATCTAAAATCTGGCACTTGAATTTGATATTGCCAATTTTCGGTTAGCGAAAAATCGAATTAAATTAAGTCTTTTTAAGCCCGTGACAAGGGTTTGCGATCCGATATCGGTAATAACAAAATAGGACGGTTAGCGGGGTCACCTTAAATTTACTCACGTAGAAGTTCTTGGTGGTTTAGGCGTTGATGGTACCTCAAAGTGTCGATAGTTGCTGATTTGAAATTTAGTTTTACTACTTGTCTCCCGTATTTTTAGTTGCTAACATTTAAGAGCTTCAAACGCCTGATTCATTTCAGCAGTAACAGCCAGTGGACTGTAGCAGGACTAGTATTCATGGATCAAACTCGGATAGCGGAACTACCTGACGTTAAGCTACATATTTATGAGATTTTGCCTGTGTCTTGCGACAAAGCAAGCCGACAACACAACGTAATATGTGTACAGTATCCATGGCTAAGTAGCTTGGCAATGTATAAGATTCAGTGGTGACAGGCGAAAAAATGTCAATTAGTTATAGATGGGAAAAATTTTCGTGGTTTCATGCCTATGCACTCGAGTTCGACTACGTACATTATGAGTTATTCTTTTGATAACACTGCCCTTTTTGAACTAATATGTATAATTTCGTACAATTTTTGCCACTGCGGCAGACTAAGCCCGAGTCGTTTTGGTAAAAACCTCGTACGGTTTAAGGCAGCTTCATTAATGAACCTCATAAAGACCGAACTATGATGCACGACCATCTCGCTTGGTGCATCGCGTTGCAATGCACGCGCTGATGTATAGATTTCGAATGAAACTTCTTAAAATGTTATGACGCAGCTTTTTCACAGGACTCGTAGTAGTAGGACTTCATCGTAGTATTGCAAAAAGAAATCCTTCTAGGGAGTGCAATATTAGTATTTGCGTGGTTCTCGGAGGTTTGGCAAATCTGTTTAAACGTTTATATGTAATAACTGCGCGGCACGATTTCCTAACGCCATGCCCATGCGACCCCGGCTATCATATCCCGCCAACTTTGGAGAGATTAGTATCTAGTGGAGAGGTTCCATTTGGTGCAGTCATAGTGAGCATCGGGATTTTGGAAGGCCAATATTTTTATCCAGGAGATTCTACGTTCCTATCCGTACCACGAGAAGCGTCATATAGAATAGTTATACCAGGACCGTATGACAGGCATGGCAGCAACTGCACTATGAGGACACTTCCTGTACGCTCATGCTAGGCATCTGATCTCTCGGCCGGTATGGTCTTTGCAAGTACTTGACAAAAGGGAGAAACAAAGCTGAGATAACCTCATGACATTTCGGAGTCATTGCTATTTTCTCTATTACAGCTGTAGGGCACTAGCAGTTAGCAGCAGTTGTGGGATGCGTCAGACGAGCACGAGTGTTATGCTGTTGCCGCCAAATAATGTCATGACGTTATCGGCCGCCCTCTGCAAGAAATCCGGGCTTTTCAACCACGGTTCGCAGGCCCCGAATGAGTGTCGTAGGCGACGAAAGGCTCAACTTGGTCGACCACAAAAATTCTCTGGTGTTCGCTCTGACAGGTCTTGATTTCTTGACGTTGCTGCGGTGACCGAATGCATTATTAACACCGCAAACGGATAGGGTGTTCTTTCCACGCGTGTACCGCGGAATTATTAGCAGCAACACCGAATGCATTTTTTAAAAAGGTCAAGCTGCATTTGGGCGTCTTGTCGAAGCGACTCCGACAAGATTCAGTAGCTTCTATCGCCCCGGCGACTCCTCATTGAAACGTGACGCAGTTTAGGACGGAATAATGGACCGAAGAGCTACGGTCAAACAAGGTCAGTTTCATTCAACAGCACTACAGCTTACGCCGAACTATGTGGTTGACCTGGTCCCAATTGGTGAAAGCAGCCGAAGCCTGAGACGCGCTTGGACCGTTCATCCTGGGGAAGGACCGGAGGCGACGGGCCGAAACGATGGTGGCATCGGCATACCGTGAGTGCTTGTACGAATGGCTGGGCTATCACGTTCACAACTCTGAGCTCATCAGCCAACAAGTGAACGCCCGCAGGCAGCATAACTGATAAAAATTAGAAAGTAGTAACGATTTCAATAATCGGTGTGCACGTTCCTTGGGGGCGGGTAGCTATCAAAAGAATGAGGAAAGGTAATTATAGTCTGCGTACGAGGTATTATTCATAAACCGGTATGTCTGGTTACCTTTTCACGGTGGACTTGAGCGAGCGAAAGACAAAAATGTAGTGAGGTAATGACATGATATACAGCTATCTATAGATGGACCGAAACGATTGCCCACGAAGCAGCATGGGTAGGAACAACGGAGATCGCAGTGATCACGCGGCATTCGCAGCAGCCCGAGCCTCTCGAAGCAATCGAGTTCCTGTTGCCTGCAACGCCCCGGTAGAAAATGAACAAAGATGACAACTAGGTCCTGTTCTTATCACCTAGAAATGAATGACCGGAGCTATCCAACATGCACGTAGCTGACACCCCATACGAACATGACGGTTTCATCAGCACCAGCGTCGAGCATTACTACCAAATCGCGACGTTACTGCTACTCGGCTTACGTGAGGGAGCGGGCAACACAATGGATATGGACGCGACGCCCAAGGCTGTCAAGCTAGAAGCCCACGAAATTAAGAGCAAATGTAGAGACGGCAATGCGCAAGCCGTATCAAACCTCTATGGCCCCTTATCATGTGGCCAATCCTGCTGAACTAATTCGCTCGGCAGGAATATGACGAAATCCTCCGTCGACTCGACAATCGACCTTGGTTGGAAGTGTCGCTTGATACATTTAGGGCGTCCCACGCTCCCGTTAAAAATTAAAAACGGCGATTGAAGGGGTCATGGCACGACTGCTGGCGGAGGCTCGGGAACACAAATATACTGGCCGCGCCAAATGGCCACAAACAATTATCCTCGGCGACGCCTTGATCCTTCTAATCCTAGAGATTGCGGAAACGCAAAATTGGTTCGTCTGTGGTTGGCCCGGTGTCACTATGGCAACGTTCATTCAGCTGTCGAATGCTCTCATCACCTGTAAAACGCGGCGCGTGACTTTCCTTGGTGGTTTCGACTACATCTATAGTAGGTCGCAGCCCGATCAGCTCGAGACGACAACCCTGAATACTATGTTCAAAAAGATAAAGCGCTATGTCAGAGTGGTATTCTAGAAGGTGCCTGAACGCGCATCGGTCCTTATTTCAGTGCCGTCACCACACTGGGGTGCCACCGAGACAACAGTGCTTGCAAATTGTTCTGTGATCGAAATATATAACTGACGTTCCGTTGTGCAGCAAACTTTATAAAAGCAGCACCTATGGCAATGCATATATATCAAATTTTTGCCGGCTCAGTTGGTTAGATGGTTCGTGGAAGCTAAATCAGAGTTGGTGCATTTCTGATATATTTAGAAACTCATAATTTTTTCCAATTTTGTTAAACTTTTACTCAATTTTGCCAATTGTTTCATTTTTGCTAAAATGATCCCAGTTGGTTAGATGGTTCGTGGAAGTTAAATCAGAGTTGGTACATTTCTGATATTTTTAGAAACTCATAATTTTTCCCAATTTTGTTAAACTTTTACTCAATTTTGCCAATTGTTTCATTTTTGCTAAAATGATCCCAGATGGTTAGATGGTTCGTGGAAGCTAAATCAGAGTTGGTACATTTCTGATATTTTTAGAAACTCATAATTTTTCCCAATTTTGTTAAACTTTTACTCAATTTTGCCAATTGTTTCATTTTTGCTAAAATGATCCCAATACGTGCCAATTTTGCTAAAAACTTAATCAAATTTTTATTCACTTATGGAATATATATTTGCGGTACGCTTTTGGTGTGCAAAAGGAAGGGATTTAGCGTGAAGAGGGTTCCAGCCTCATGGGGTATTACCCTTTACTCTCTTCAATTGAAACCTATGAATGTGGCTATTTTGTAGTAGCCACTTGCAATTCTTGAAGTATATACCAGACGATTATCCAAAATACATCCTAAACAGCAAACATGGAAATAATTCAGACTTCCCAATATAAAGACTTTTTGTTCGTCTCTTTCACAAAATGAAGTACTAATCGCACCCGTGTTAGGCACCTGCCGGAGAAGCCAGAGACCGGCCTCAAATTGCCATTTCAGTTAGCTACACGTATTTATTACCGGTGGGCCTTATGGATCTTAGGTTCGAAAAAGGTGATTTCAAAAAATGAGAATTTAAAGTAAACCCGACAATGGAAGCAGACATCGACTCACGATTTTGCACAGAGGTAAGAAATGCTACGGCCTATCGAGCAATGTGTATATCGTCCCACAGCTCAATTTGTGTAGAAATATATTTTCGTAAAATTTTAAATTTTATTGCCAAGTGTTCCTATTCACCGCTATCACCCAGGATGGTGGTGTATATATTTGATTGAAGCATTATACGTCTTTATGTTAGCATTACAAAAAATATTGTTTAAACGTAATAGCTATGTTTCAATTTCTTGCAGAAAAACGAGCTGCGCTAGCCATTTTTGCACATTAGTCCCTAGGCATTAGGAGCGGACCAAAGATTCAGAAGCTGCCGACAGCGTATTTAGCTCATATCCGTTGAGCCTGGTCGTAATGAAAGCGTTTTCAAATCAACCTTGTTTTGTAACACGGGGCCCTTCGAGTAGCTCCTTTATATATATATTTTGTGTTCTGAGTAATCAGTTTAGATTTTGCCATAAAATTTGCTATTTGTCCTTGTGGGCATATCTAAGCTTTCATTTCGATTGGACGTATGTTTTTCAACAGCACTTCTGTACATCCCTTTGTTTTCTGTGCATTTGATTACTGGTTCATGAGAATGTTATAAAGCAAAATTTTATAGGTTTTGAACCAGACGTCCCAATGAAGAATCTCTAATTTCTGGTTCATAGCAGTGTAATACGCGACCCATTGCTTCGTTTCACATTGTTCTAATGGTAGTCTCTCCACACCACGCATGGCTTTGTACCCACGCTGCATTGAGCAATATAAGGTCTGTGAACAGGTTTCTGAAAATCATCAGCGCGATTCAAACATAATCCACGGCCAGACCATTAATTTGTAATTGAATTCTGTCTTCAGAGTGGCCTGCTTTTGTGATACCATTCGCTGAGATTATTTCATTTTTATTCATGTCAGACTTAAATATGAATTTTTGATTAACATAATAAGGTTTTAGTAATACGTATTTATACCTGCAGAAATGCAGCTTGATTTTAGCCGTAACTGCAGTGTTGAATGGTTTTGTTTATCTGAGGGTGTGTCCTAAGGCAAAACCTAATTATGGTCCGTTTACACATTTTGTATTAGTTCAAAAATATATACTGTTTTTAATATTATATGAATAATTTTTCAAGCAAAACTGAACATGACGTATTTTGTTTGGGCTTTCAAGTATATTACGGAGTCAAAACTTTGTGAATAAGTTATAAATATGATAACATTAAATTTGAATACATAAGTAACTTATAGATATTTGATTTCCGAGTTAAGAAACTGTATTTTTCGGAACCAACATAGAAAATATACTTTAACATGTTATCAATGCTATAAAATCGTATTCAAGAATCATGTGCGTACAACGTTTATTAAGCGAAACAGCGAATCCAAAAGTTTTCATGGCGGTTTATCCGTAACATCTGTTCTTGCGTTTTACGAAAAATACCTTGGTATTTGCTACCATGTAATGACACGCAATATTTGGGTGTCATTACATGTTTGGGAAACTTCAATGCTTGCCCGGAACTCGGTTTTTCGGAAACATTTAGTGAATTTCCTATACACGGTTTAACAACTCGGGATGGACAAAATCACTGTGGTTATGCGGAACTTGAGTGGTTTGGTTCTTGGATAATGTGAGATAGTTGCTTAAAGAGGACGTTCCGGCTGCGTAGTAATCAACTTGACGCATAATTATTGGCCAGCCAGTACAAAGAATCGGTAATACTTAGATACATATCAACGGATCGTTAAAAAAGATATTTTAAAGTATAATCACTTGCATGCAGTTTAAGTCATATCGGACCGGTCATTGCACGATTATTGAGGATATATGCAAGATTTAGTCTATTTCTGCCCCGGAAAATGTTTTGGAATGTTACGTCGAAACCAAATCTGAAATTTCGAAGAGGTCAACAGTATCTACCTACACTATATGCGGCAAGCGCAGAGTTAAATCTTGAGCCGAATAGAACCAAAAATTCGAAAGCAATAAATGATACCAGTAAAACATAGCCAAGTTTCGGTCCAAAATAATGTTTTCATGATATTGGAAAGATTCTGATGGTATAGTATACAGCGTAAAGGTACACACGCAGACTGTCTAGATTTAAACAAAATACGCCAATTAGTCCCAAATTTTAGTAATTAACACTACCTAATTTTGACACAAAATTGATGTTTTTTGATTGATTATTCATTTACCAATGGTTATTTAGACTAGATATCTGGTTCTGCGATACCCCGTGTCATTTGCTTACTATGAAGATGTTTACCAATTCACTTCAGCGAGTATCTTGCTATACAAAATTCGATTTCAGTCTAAAAACGCGCATTTTTATTCTCTGCTTTAGGAAAAGTAGGTGTAGAGATAAAATCTTATGTCATTATATGCCAATGGTTAATTCTATGAAAGGTGAAAAAAGTGGATATCGCTCCATCTGTTTCTAAAAGTTATTGCCGTAATGAAACTGCAGTAACCAAGCAGGATAATCAATCTTTACGGAAGCCCAATTGTTTTAGCAATATAAATTAAAATTGACACTTCCCTCGTGCTGTGGACGTTTCTTAAAAAATTGTTGCTGTCATGCAATATATAGATGTTAAAACGCCCAGAATGCATACAATCGTCTTAAACCCATGTTACCCGGGTTTCAACGTTACTCAAGTTGCAATAAGCGCTTCATAAGCTGACTTTACGCAGAAAATTGTTTACAGCTGGTCTCCTGGTTTGCGGCACTTGGCTGACATGTCCGCGTGAATTGCACTTGTGATTTAGCAGTTTTCAATTCGGTTTCGATATAAAACGGCTAGATATCGCTCGGGACCCAATTCATGGGTTCACTATGATACTTGTTCAGCTGTCATAGTTTACGTATATCATGCTGTGGGTTCGCGGCTCACGTAGTATATATATCTTTCAGATGTAAAAGGTAAGAGTTGTATTTTTTAAGGCCACAAATTGTTGAAACAGATTATTTTTGGTCGTTTGAGACACCCTTCAGCTAAAAGTCCAACAAAGCTTCGCTTTCGGTTTCCGCAATTCATAAGACTGTCGCGACGTGCCTTAAATTGAATATTGTTTAGTTTATGTATTACGTAAAGTTTGTATGATCTTGCAGAGCCGCGCGACGAGCTCAAATTATGAGCCCACTAGTATCGGGTACCCAGATGGTAGTTATGGGTATCCGTAGCATGCATTCAGTAATATGGGCCGACTAGTTGGTATGGTTCGATTTTAGTGGCATCAAAAACACATAGCACTTCCGGTTAGCGATCCATGTCCTCAAAAGGGTCCAAGTAGATATTTCTGGCATCCGTTGTCGAAATTGTCCACTGGACTAATTCTTTTACTGAGCTCTGGTGGTTTCATTTTGTGGGCGACATCCCAGAGGCTGTGTTAGTGGCTATACGTCCAAAACTAAGCACTTGCTAAATCAGCACTCCGATTAATTTCACAATAGCCCAAGCGGGAAACCCTTGGTTTTAGTCGGCTGGCTGTTGTGTCGGCATGAGCGATGAAAGTGATCACGTTCCTGGTCGTGTACAGCTTGACCCTGGCAAGGAATTGTCTATTTATTACGAAGTTAAACACAGAATAATAGCTTAAAGTCAATAATGACAAACTTCCAAAGTTTTCGATATAGGTTTACATTTTACTTGCTCCGCATGTCTGAAAAACTCGGATAAGGGTCTATTGGCGCCGGACCAGAATTCAATTTTAGCTCCTACCCAAGCGGTCAAAAACTTTTCCACGGGGACACCTCTACGTTAGTGTACCGACCGATTAGGCAGTCACAGAGGCTGTCATTCTGGATTGCAACCGTTTCAAAATGGTAATTTATATTACATAATTAATCGCAAAAATATCATTTAATGCTGTTGTCTTCAAATAGAGAGATTGGAATATTCTGACATTTTCGGCTCCAACTGGTACGAAACAGCTTGTTTGATGAGAACATACAGTTATATAACTTTAACCTATGACTCACCATTTATGTCGGACGGAATGTAACCAGCAACCACGAACCTCATCCACGTAGCAAGAAAACCAGGAGAAGTAGTTGTCCGAATTTTACGGCTGCAACTCGCAATCAATGTGTGATATTTCAAAGTTGTTCATTACTAGCTTTTCCAGATTTGAAAAGTCAGGCTAGTATTTTTTCAGCGTTTTTGATTCCGCCGTGGCACAGACCGAGGACCCTTTGGTTCTTGCCGAATCGCACAAAAATTAAACACCATACTCTTTAGGGTTCCGTGGCAATTGTTTGCTTCCGCTGGCTGCAGTTAAAACAAAAGTGGAGCATTTGATCATTCTTCAACTGATTGATAAATTACGGCAAATTTAATTTAAAAGTGTGTTTTTGACATCAATAAAGGACATAAAATATTAGCGGTGTTTATGAGTCGATTCGAGCTTTTTGACGTTGAATATATTGCATCTTTTTAACGGCAAATAGCAAGATATCCAGTGATCTTTTCATAAATACAATTAATATGAGATGTTTTTTACGTATTCATTGCAAAAACCCAAAACCCTTTTTATTAAAACCACGAATAGAAACAACTTATCATTAATACAATTTATCGTCAAATAGCGGCTGCAAGACAGCTGCACTGCATCAAGCTATAATAATAGCCGCTCAGATGACTTTCAATATGACTGAACCAATTTTCCACCTTGGCTTGAATAGGCAGACGTCAACCACATTTGCATTTCCGAAAATCTTCGCCTTCTGTCTTTATTAGCTAGGATATTGCTACAATACATTAGGAGGACCATTTTTGCGGCAACCAAAATTACAAAAAAGCCAAAAAGGATTTGAACACCTTTTCTCAGGATTGGGCCATCACACTATGTTGCTCCACAGAACAAAACCCTGCAACCTCGCAACGCAGCAAGCCTCGCAGCAATTTAAATTTATTCACTAAAAATTACTCTATCTTCATTGTTTTTTATTCATAAAACAGAAATTAAGTTGTAACATGACCAAAAACTGAATAATGTCATCACGCAATCGCCTATTCTATTCGCAAAAGAATGTGTTTGTAGAATAAGTTGAATGAGATAATAAAAATAAATCGTCGACATATTTCCGAAACATTTTACTTCTGAAACGCATTTCCAATATCGTTTACATCAGAGACGAATAAAAATTATAAGATAGTAAGTAAACACTGATTCTAGAATCAAATCACACATTGCCATGTAACAACTCAGACGACGACCGGAAATGTTTGAGTGTCTTTCATTAGCCCCGCTTTAAAAAGTTTATAGCATTTTAGAAATTTAAATTATTAAATAATTTAATATTTGCATTTGCTCGAAACAGCCTGGTCGCCCTATAAATTGGGATTTATAGCAGAAAAATGTACAGACGCTACTCATTACTGCGTCACTGTGATATCGCAAGTTCGTCAGTTAATCTCGTAATGCTGCTTCTGTTGTGGAATCCTCATGTCACCGCGATTTCGTACCTTCGAATATTGAGTGGAAACCTTGGTCCTAGCGACAACTATCGAGCAACGCCAGCGGAACAAGGCAACACGATATTGGTCAGGCGTACTTACGGTCTGGATCCACGGGACGAGACGCCAACTGTTGTCGCTAGACGGACCTATCGCGCGCCACGTGTCCTGCATAGCCGCATCGTACCAACATGGTTGATCTATATATCGAAACGCATTTCAAGTCTTTATGGAAATGGAGGAAAAGACGGTTATTTGTTGTCTAACAACGAAGATGATCAAAGTGTGGATATGATGCAGCATATTTCCAACAATGCAGTCACACCCACCGGGTTGTACCAGTGGGTAAATTTTCAACACATTCCACACCGAGTGTTGCTGTGATAGTCGTAAAAGCACAACTGAACACTAAATAGATCAATGAAATAAACTGCTATTATTGCACATATTTTAGCGTCTCTTGAAGAAAACATGCAAAATTCTGCGTCCAACTGGTTAAACTACTCAACTATTTTTAAAATCACCATTGTGTTCTAAGCTGTTTGATAATATGCTTACTTGCAATAAAGCTAAAACCGCCTTAATAAAGTCATTTTAAGCCTTATATAAAAAATGTGCACAAACAAAAATTAAAACTTAACGATATACTCATAAAAGACTAAAGGCGTGCAATTATGTATTACAAACAATATTAGAAGACGGTTCTATATGTGCTTATTAGTCTGAACTTGTAATTAGAAAAATAAAATTTTTGTTCAAAAATAATTGAAAGAAAGTGGGACCATAAATTTTTCCAAGCGACATGAGCCAGGGGGCACCCTTTCTGAATCGGGGAACTAAAAATGGGAAAGTCTGATGAGAAGCAGCGACATGAGCCAGGGGGCACCCTTACTGAATCGGGGAACTAAAAATGGGAAAGTCTGATGAGAAGCAGCGACATGAGCCAGGGGGCACCCTTACTGAATCGGGGAACTAAAAATGGGAAAGTCTGATGAGAAGCAGCGACATGAGCCAGGGGGCACCCTTTCTGAATCGGGGAACTAAAAATGGGAAAGTCTGATGAGAAGCAGCCAGATGGCAAAAATATTAGATTTAAATTCACTCTCTATGTTGAATTTGTGCTGTGTAAAAATACGTTTAATGTTAAGTCAGATGAAATACAATAAACTCCCCGATATTGTGTTATCCGAGCGTTATTCGGACACCCTTCAAGCTGAATCTATCCTATCCCAATTCCCAAGAAGGCTCAACCCATCAATCCCATTTGCTCTGCGCCGATGGCCGCAGAAAAGCTCAGCAAATACGGTAAAAGGGGTGGAAATTGATCATTTTGGGGTATAATTGGCAAAAGAATAAAAGGGGTGGAAATTGATCATTTTGGGCTATAATTGGCAAAAGAATAAAAGGGGTGGAAATTGATCATTTTGGACTATAATTGGCAAAAGAATAAAAGGGGTGGAAATTGATCATTTTGGGCTATAATTGGCAAAAGAATAAAAGGGGTGGAAATTGATCATTTTGGGCTATAATTGGCAAAAGAATAAAAGGGGTGGAAATTGATCATTTTGGGCTATAATTGGCAAAAGAATAAAAGGGGTGGAAATTGATCATTTTGGACTATAATTGG
>JASANE010020820.1:0-25915 GCA_030248225.1 Trileptium ribeirensis | reverse complement strand
ATTGCTTTGCAAAAATTTGGATGAATATTAGGTCCCAAAAATTCTCTGAATTTTTATTCAATTTTTCCCATTGTTACAAAATGTAGATAAATTTTCCGTTTAACTTCGACCCAGGGGCGGGCGCGACTAGGAAAATACGGAGCATCAGGTAGGTTGGGCTACCTGCCAACGGGATCGGCGCTTCGCCCTAGGAGGGTCAGACGCCTCAGTGGGATAATCCCCTCTACTCTAAGAGGATGTATGTATAATATATGTTTGCGCACTTCCGAAAATAAAAATATAAACCGAGTAAATAGTTTTCAAAACTTTGTGCAGCAGAAAGGAGTGTACGTTTACGTTGTTATGTGTAACAGGTAGTCATATATTGTGAGATGCAAGATATATATGTTGCAAGCCAAAAAGAAACGGCAAACAGACATTAGGGAAACACGGTGAGAGATCTAACTGTGCTATATATCTGTTCGCGCTTACTAAATAAACACTATTAAAAATGCTGTAAATAAATACATGCTGAGCTGTCGGAAAGAAAGATTCCGCGCCGAATTTTTGTTTAAATCCGATTATGTTCCTTTCTTAAAAGAAATGTGTCACAACATAACTGATATAGAATTCTAAACTCTTGTTACGAAAAATAGCCTGAATTTGATTCGGTTTTTCGCCAGTAGAATTGGCAAAATACAATTGGCAAAATCAAATCCAAGCGCCAAAAATTATACCTTGTGTTCGAACAGAAATTCGACGTTTTTAATTTGCAAAAATTCGGTTCCCTAATACCGAACCATTTACATTTCGATTATTTAGTGTTCGCAAACAAATTTAATGAAAAAGTTACGTCACAAGGAAATCTTACTTACTTATCGCGTAAATCAACGCGAGCAACTTACTTTTCGGCCATTCACAAAACTGATTAACCGTTTTGGCGAATGCTTCAATATATATCAATGCTATTTTGGTGAGTCTTATAACACTACATGCGTTGTTGCATCGAAATAATCAGCAAATTATATTTCAGCCACCTTAATTGACATGTAACACTAACTTCAAGACAATCATCTTGTGTGGAGGAGTGGTCTCAGATTCAAAAGCAAAAACATCATACGAGGCAAATAAATTATTCAATCGCTTATGCATAAAATAAATAAAGTGTTCGCTTATGTACTTAAGTCACACAAATTTTACGTTTAACGGCATTAACTCTGTTTAATTTGGCGACAATGTATTGTCTTAAAAACGATATTTAACAGCTATATTTGTTGGGCAATCAACAGCGTCCAATGGTGTAATAGAATCAACTAGTAGTCTCATATCGCAGTTCGGTTGTCTCTTTTTCCGGACGATTCCATGTCAACGTCCGACACTACAAATGTTACCCAATACTAATTTGAAGTAATAGTAATATATTCAAACATGCTAACCCAAGTGTGTTCAGCAGTACTGTTGATATACCGTTTCCAAGTAAATAAGGATAAAGATGTACCACGCACAGTCAGACAAAATCCAAAAACAATATTACAGCCTGGTGGCTGTGACAAAAATAACGATCAATTATATTGTTTGTTGCATATTCAATAAATATAAATATGAAAGTTGTAACTGTTCCATGACATATCGGCCATTGCCAAGGGAATTAGGAAAATTAAAATTCTTAAAATTCCTGAGGAAATTAGGCAAGGGAACTCTGAGTTCCCCAAATTCCCACTTTTAGAAATTTTCAATTTCTCAAATTTCAACTTTCCTAAATTCCAAGTTTTTCAATTTTATTGGGTTCTCACATTTTCATATTTTCCGTGGGAATTGGGGAATATGAAGTTTTTTAAATTCCCGCAAAAATTTGGGAATTTTCTAGTTTCACAATCTTCCATTTTCAAAGTTGCCATCTTTCAAAATTCCCATTTTCCCAAATTCCATTTTCTCAGATTCCCAGTTTCCCAAGTTAATTGCATTTTTACGACATCTCCATTTGCCGTGGGAATTGGGAAATCGAAATATTTTAAATTCCGCGGGAATATGGCAATTTCAACTAATTTACATTCCCGCGGGAGATTCGGAAACTGCTACTTTTTATATTCCTGCTGATTCTGGAAATTTATGTTGTTTGAAATTCCTGTGGGGATTTGGGAAATAGCAATGTTTTACATTCTCGTGGGAAACTTGGAAGCCCTTCAGGTTACTTGGGCCAATTTTTCAATCCTTCGCCATTCAGTTCCTTGGCCTACCCCCTCTTCCCCGAGACCACCTACCTCATCAGCTGAGCGACATTTGACAACATTGATATGTATATGTCTTTAAACAATTTGCATTAACCAAACATATGCATTTAATAATAAGAATTATTCACGCTTTCATATTTGCAGCGTGCATTTATATCAATTACTTAATCCTTTTTACCGTTGGGTTTATCCAAGACAATTATATCACATAATTTGACGACAAAAATATTGCTCGATTCGTTAAGGTCCTGAATTCCAGGACCGATATGACCGCATGCCCTACTACGCAATTATAAGCATGTGTACGCAGATGCGTGTGATTGTTTCCTCATGCAGCTATGGACTGGCTGGAACTGAAATATGTTGCTTTATTTAGCCCTTGCTTGCATTGTCATGAAAGTATTGTGTTACATTTGCCTAGGAACCCAAAAAAATATAATAAACGGTTCTATAGCATAGGTAAAAAAGATCCGTCGGGTTAAGAGCGCTAGATTGCTCAGACGGATGCATGATGCTTGTACGCTAGCGGTTTAATTATAAATTTTCCCCTTTTTCCCAAATTTTTCGCCACAATTTTCTGCATTTCCGCCCGTATTTTCCGTAACATTTTTGAAATTTGGCTCTTAATTGCTGAAAATTTTCGGAGGAAAGGTCCATATTGGTGTGGAATAGACGATAGGAACGTGTAAGGCCTCCGGGTGTACATTGGAGGCGGATGTAAAGCCTCAGGGTGTAGATGGGAGGTGGGTGTAAAGTCTCAATGTGTAGGTGGGAGGTGGGTGTAAAGCCTCAGGGTGTAGATGGGTGGTGGGTGTAAAGCCTCAGGGTGTAGTGGGAGGTGGGTGTAAAGCCTCAGTGTGTAGGTGGGAGGTGGGTGTAAAGCCTCAGAGTGTAGATGGGTGGTGGGTGTAAAGCCTCAGGGTGTAGATGGGTAGTGGGTGTAAAGCCTCAGGGTGTAGATTGGAGGTGGGTGTAAAGCCTCAGTGTGTAGGTGGGAGGTGGGTGTAAAGCCTCAGGGTGTAGATGGGTTGTGGGTGTAAAGCCTCACGGTGTAGATGGGAGGTGGGTGTAAAGCCTCAGTGTGTAGGTGGGAGGTGGGTGTAAAGCCCCAGGGTGTAGATTCGTGGTGGGTGTAAAGCCCCACTGTGTAGGTGGAAGGTGGGTGTAAAGCCTCAGGGTGTAGATGGGTGGTGGGTGTAAAGCCTCAGGGTGTAGATGGGTGGTGGGTGTAAAGCCTCAGGGTGTAGATGGGTGGTGGGTGTAAAGCCTCAGGGTGTAGATGGGAGGTGGGTGTAAAGCCTCTGGGTGTAGATATGGCTCGGGGATGTTCCAACCTTGGGGAACACCATACGTATTTTTATAATCGTATTTGGCTTTAAAAAAGTGATACGGAAACATGTAGACACGTAAAAATACCCAAAAATACAAAATATACCAAAATTACTTACTGAAAAGATAAACATTCTAGAACAGATTGTCTTTTACGCCTAGTAAAAAAGCAAATTAGCCATCGTTGTATCTGAGCTAATAATTGTTTGCCAAACACAACAGCTAGGTAATGAAAAATATTTTTGTTGTTATTAAATAAGATACATTAGACAAGTCTTATAACATAAGTACAAAGGATTCCCATTCACTTTTCAGCTTGAACATCGATAAACTAAAACATTAATGTTTCAGAAATTTTAGCGACAGAGAAACTATATATTATGCTCTAGTTGCTGCAAAGTGTGTCCTGCACCCAGGGTATTGACAAACTCGAGTGTAGAAAAGTAAACCTTGGGTTAAATTTCTAAGAGAGAATTTCTAGTGGTTTATTTCGTTAGGAAAATGGGGGTAAAAGTATTTTGTTAGCGGTTTGTACCAGTCATAAGTAACTGGTGAAAGCAAGATGCCCCTCTAAAAACGTTTCTTAAGTTGTAGATTTTGCTGTTTTCTATCAACAGACATTTTAAGTCATACATACCCATAGGGTGCCTACGGGGTTAACCCCTCCAACCTCGAGGACCAGAGCCACCCAAGACAGGTCATCCGACCACCTTCCTGGGATAGCCGTAGACGCCTAGCCCATACGTGCTCTGCGAGGCGCCGAGAACCCATAGCGTTTTCTTATAGACTGACTGAAGTGTCTAGGAAGCGTTATATTTCTAAAAGAGTTTTCGATGACATTATAATTTAAAATTCAAATACATAACCCAATGTTTTATCATGTGCAGATTTTACATCGCTGGATCTGCATTCTGAAAAGTTTTTTCCAGATAAGAGTCTACAATTGATGGATATACTATTAATTTATTCTGGGCCAGAATCATTCTCGGATATTCTGGGCCACTATCAACTCTCCGATATTTTGGGCCATCATTAAATCTCCGATATTCTGGGCCACCATCAATTCTCGGATATTCTGAACCACCATCAACTCTCGGATATTCTGGGCCACCATCAACCCTCGGATATTCTGGACCACCACTAAATCTAGGATATTCTGCGCCATCATCAACCCCCTTATATTTTCGGCCATAATCAACTCTCGGATATTCTGGGCCACCGTCAACTCTCGGATATTTTGGGCCATCATCAACTCTCCGATATTATGGGCCACCATCAACTCTCGGATATTCTGGACCACCATAAACTCTCGGATATTCTTGGTCACCATCAACTCTCGGATATTCTAGGCCATCATCAACTCTCGGATATTCTGGGTCACCATGAACTCTCTGATATTCTGGACCACCACCAACTCTTGGATATTCTGGACCACGACCAACTGTCGGATGTTCTGTGCCACCACCAACCCTCGGAAATTCTGGGCCACCATCAACTCTCGGATATTCTGGACCACTACTAAATCTAGGATATTCTGCGCCATCATCAACTCTCTTATATTTTCGGCCATCGTCAACTCTCTGATATTCAGGGCCACCATCAACTCTCGCATATTTTCGGCCATCATCAACTCTCCAATATTCTGGGCCACCATCAACTCTCGGATATTCTGGACCACCATAAACTCTCGGATATTCTCGGTCACCATCAACTCTTGGATATTCTAGGCCACCATCAACTCTTGAATATTCTGAACCACCATCAACTCTCGGATATTCTGGGCCACCATCAACTCTCGGTCGGATATTCTGAACCACCACTAAATTTAGGATATTCTGCGCCATCATCAACTCTCTAATATTTTCGGCCGTCATCAACTCTCCGATATTCTGTGCCACCATCAACTCTCCGATATTCTGGACCACCATAAACTCTCGGATATTCTAGGCCACCATCAACTCTCGGATATTCTGGGCCACAATCAACTGTCGGATGTTCTGTGCCACCATCATATTTCTGATATTCTGGGCCACCATTAACTCTCGCATATTCTGAGCCACCATCAACTCTCGGATATTCTGGGAAAACCATCAACTGTCGTATATTCGGTGCCACCACCAATTCTCTGATGTTTCAACCTTTGAACTAGGACTTCATGCAATTATTATTACCACACGTATTTCGCCCCTATCAAAAGGGGGTTACCAATCTTAATTCTAGCTCATTAACAAAGGCATAATGTTCGCTAACACTTCGAAGGTGCCTGTTTCTCCATGATTAATGTTTAATTTGTTATGGCCCTTTTTACAGTCAAATGATGCCGCTCAATATAATACTTCTAGTCTCACAATATGTGACTTTTTAGTATAGGTCAGGTTTCAGGTTTAGTATACCTCATAAATGTCTTACAAATGAGTTGACGTTTTAACAGGCATTTCGGTGACAACGTTCGAGACTAAAAATTAAATCCATGCAATTTATGCATCTAACATGAGAATTCAAACAAATTCCACCTGAATAGCTAGTACCATGCCTTCCATGACACAACATACGGTGCAATGAATTTTCTAGTAATGTCGAAACAACGTCACAGCCTAGTGGTTGATAGCGATGTTTTTCTTGCGGCACCTACTTGTATCCGTTCAGGAGATTTGTGACATTTTTACAAAATGCATAAATTCTTTCGACTTTCCATAGTGAGAATATGTTTTAGAAACGTATGTTTTCAGAGATATGGGCTCCTACAAATACTCGAGTGCACTGTCTCATCTGGGGCGTGCAGCAGTCGAAATATTATGGTCACTATTCCCCATTGGGTAGATTGATACAATCAAGTTAAGGTAAAGACATTCTGGGACATTACACTTTCAATTTACATGGATTGCACACTTGTAAAAAATTCTTCTTTAGGTATAAATTTTAAACATTATCGAGGCCTGTCACACGTCCGAAAAAAGCCAGTTCTTTTCCGTTATCCCCTCATCCCGTGTTTGGCGAAAAATGGTTAGACTCTGGAAATTTTGGTATATTGTGATCCTCGAGACTACCCCTGATCATTTAACCAAAAAATAGAATTTTTAAAATTTTAGACTTTTTCAAGTCCCAACGGTCCCTCCCCGCTTGGGAACCCAAGATTTTTTCCTTAAAAATTAGATTTATACCCACCATTCGATGCGGACGAGATTTTGTGATATTTATAACAGGATCCAGTAAGCAGATCTTAAGTTATGGCCAAAAACTATCGGAGGCTGAGAGGCTTAGCAACTGAACAGTTTTTGGCTATAACTTAGGATACAGTTATCGGATCCCGTTAAAATAACCATTAAACTCAACTCGTCAAGCCGCATCGAATAGTGGGTATAAATCGAATTTTTAAGAAAACATTTTTTGGGTTCCCTTGGGATCCGAAAAAAACGAAAAAATCTAAAATTTAAGAAATTCAATTTTTCGGTTGAAATGATCACGGGCGGGAGGTCTCGAGAATCACAAAAATACCAAAATTTCAAGAATTTGTCCATTTTGGTTAATCTCGGGCTGGGGATGATGGAAAAGAACCAAAAAGCCATTTCATATTTTAATTCAAATGAATAAGACTTTGATTGAAACTATAATCCCATCATATAATTGGTTTATATTCGCTTTTAACATAACACAAAATACATCATTCGTCTTTCAAATGCAGTGCCATCAGTGCACCAGTAGAAAACAATAAAAACAGATGTCACAGCCTAACAGCTCAAAATACCAACGGTTCCTACTAACGCATTGCTTTAGCACTGTCTCTGTTACCACTTTAACAAACTATTAACACTCAATCGAATGTCAACGAGACTCACGGGATCAAAGCACTACCGCCCTTTTGCCATCTATAAATGTAACACCGCTGTCGGTAATTTTAGGCATTTTGTCATTTTGCTCCTCCCTAGATTTCGATGAAAGGGAAACATGGCCCCCATAATATACAGAGAGGGGGACAAAATGCCCCCATCCCAGAAATACTAGAAAGGGGGACAAAGTGTTTCCACAACAAAATACAGGGCAAATTTGCCTACATCCGTCATGAAATGCAGAGAGAAAGATGAACTGCCCCCATGAAAATACAGTGCGAAACAGCACGAAACGCATTGCGATATCCTTATAGGCTTAATACGCACAACTTGAAGAGTGTCATACTCTTTATGCGGCGTTTACGTTATAAGTTGCCCAACATGTGGAAGTTTTGTCCACGTGCAGCTTGCCCAACACTGTTAACGATATACTGTACAGAACACAAACACTGTATTCTAAGCAATTACTTATGGTGCTTCGGACACTATCAGCGTTGATTTATGGTGTCATGGGCGCCATAGACTTTTAGCTAGTAGTAATGAAAGTCCTTTGGGTAGACGCCTTGTTGGTTTTTCCGTTGTAGAGAGTTTATAGAGTGAAGGAATTGTACATGCACTTCCTATGCAAAGCTTTACACGAAATGGTTTATCGGATACAATCAATTAGAGTAAATAATTGGAAATATCACTTAGCTAATTTTCCCGCTTTTTTAGATCACTATTGAAGCATAGGGTGGCGAAGACACTATACTATAACATATATGGTGTCCGCGACACCATTACTTGTGCTGAATTGTATATCCTTCCGAGTACCATGCACGATGGTATTGTCATGACCACACAGGGACAAATCTTGCGCATGGCGGGCGTCTTATAACGTAAACGCCGCATTAGCAAAACATCACCGACTCTTGGTATAACGAAACATTACTTCGGTAACCACATCAGAATCGTGTCGTCTCAACACTATGTTGATAAAACTGTAAAATGGTATGTTTTAAGTTGGCAATTTCCAAACGGTTTGCTGATTCCAGTTTACAGTTAGTCAAATATTAACCACGGAAGACTTGAGTCGTCTCAGCACTAATGTTGATAAAATTCTGTAAATTGATGTTATAATTTAGCAATTTCCAAACAGATATTATGTTTACTTTATACTTAAACATGATCTTATTGGTAATGAAAGATATTAAAATTTGAAAACCGCTTCAGCTTTTAGAACATACCCAAAACCGGACTAAAAAATGACGAATGAAATGAAATACTTCTGAGGCATCGCGGAACGTTTTAATCGATGACGGGCTAATGACGATATTTTCTGAGTGGTGACCAGCAAAGCACTCGGCTCAAATGTCAAGTCCGGTCTCTTTGAAGCAGTTCCTTTTTTCAATTTCAGTAATTGAAAATCAGGATTCTGAATTTAATGAACAAATGGAAAGGTCATCGCAGACTGACTCATGTGAGTTTAATATGAATATTTTTAGCAGAGGATTAT
Organism: Trileptium ribeirensis; assembly: GCA_030248225.1. Classification (NCBI taxonomy): domain Eukaryota; kingdom Metazoa; phylum Nematoda; class Enoplea; order Enoplida; family Thoracostomopsidae; genus Trileptium; species Trileptium ribeirensis. The sequence goes on along the minus strand of JASANE010020820.1, from coordinate 17,054 downwards.
TGAAGCCCAGCATTGATAACATCATAGTACAAATGGCAGTTTAGCTAGAATCAAGGCCCACACACCAGACAACTTCCGCAGACTGACTCTTGGGAGTTTAATATGAATATTTTTAGCAGAGGATTATTGAAGCCCAGCATTGATAACATCATAGTACAAATGGCAGTTTAGCTAGAATCAAGGCCCACACACCAGACAACTTCCGCAGACTGACTCTTGGGAGTTTAATATGAATATTTTTATCAGACGATTGTTGAAGTCAAGCATTGATAACGTAATTGCACAAATGGCAGTTTAGCTAGAATCAAGGCCCACACACCAGATGACTTTCGCAGACTGACTCTTGTGAGTTTAATATGAATATTTTTAGCAGACGATTATTGAAGCAAGCATTGATAACGTCATAGTACAAATGGCAGTTTAGCTAGAATCAAGGCCCACACATCAGATAACTTCCACAGACTGACTCTTGGGAGTTTAATATGAATATTTTTATCAGACGATTTATTGTTGAACTCAAGCATTGATAACGTCATTGTACAAATGGTAGTTTAGCTAGTAGCATCAAGGCCCACACACCAGATGACTTTCGCATACTGACTCTTGTGAGTTTAATATGAATATTTTTAGCAGACGATTATTGAAGTCAAGCATTGATAACGTTATAGTACAAATGGCAGTTTACCTAGAATCAAGGCCCACACACCAGATGAATTTCGCAGACTGACTCTTGTGAGTTTAATATGAATATTTTTAGCAGACGATTATTGAAGTCAAGCATTGATAACGTTATAGTACAAATGGCGGTTTAGCTAGAATCAAGGCCCACACACCAGATGAATTTCGCAGACTGACTCTTGTGAGTTTAATATGAATATTTTTAGCAGACGATATTGAAGTCAAGCATTGATAACGTTATAGTACAAATGGCAGTTTAGCTAGAATCAAGGCCCATACACCAGATGAATTTCGCAGACTGACTCTTGTGAGTTTAATATGAATATTTTAGCAGACGATTATTGAAGTCAAGCATTGATAACATTATAGTACAAATGGCTGTTTAGCTAGAATCAAGGCTCACACACCAGATGATTTTCGCAGACTGACTCTTGTGAGTTTAATATGAATAGTTTTAGCAGACGATTATTGAAGTCAAGCATTGATAACATCATAGTACAAATGGCAGTTTAGCTAGAATCAAGGCCCACACACCAGACGACTTTCGCAGACTTAATACTCTTGTGAGTTTAATATGAATATTTTTAGCAGACGATTATTGAAGTCAAGCATTGATAACATCATAGTACAAATGGCAGTTTAGCTAGAATCACACCTGATGAATTTCGCAGACTGACTCTTGTGTGTTTAATATGAATATTTTTAGCAGACGATTATTGAAGTCAAGCATTGATAACGCTATAGTACAAATGGCAGTTTAGCTAGAATCAAGGCCCACACACCAGATGAATTTCGCAGACTGACTCTATTGAGTTTTATATGAATATTTTAGCAGACGATTATTGAAGTCAAGCATTGATAACGTTATAGTACAAATGTCAGTTTAGCTAGAATCAAGGCCCACACACCAGATGAATTTCGCAGACTGACTCTTGTGAGTTTAATATGAATATTTTTAGCAGACGATTATTGAAGTCAAGCATTGATAACATCATAGTACAAATGGCAGTTTAGCTAGAATCAAGGCCCACACACCAGACGACTTTCGCAGACTGACTCTTGTGAGTTTAATATGAATATTTTTAGCAGACAATTATTGAAATCTTTGAATCAGAAAATGGCCGAGTAAAGAAATCATTAAAATGAGGGGTATACTTTTAAGTGTCATTCCCTAATAAATTCTTAGACAGTATATAATTTATCTATGATTTGACTCGTTGTTTTTCAACCTTGGTGTTTATGCTTCACTAAGTTTATGATCGCTGTTGCCATGCCCAAAAAATACTGACTGAAGTAGTGGTAAATAAGACCTAAACATCTTTCTATCTGATTTTTTCAAATTTTAAACCTGGATAGCCTTGTATTTGAATAGGTGCCCCGTAGAACAGTGAATACTCCTGTCACATAAATCTTGACTCTTCGATTATTTTGTGGGAACAGAATTTGTGATGTGACAGAACCAGTTTGATATTATTAAGAAATTTACTAAAACTGTGATAGGCATTCTTTATATGCAACGTCTTGACAGGTAAGATTCCTTTTGTGGGTGATTGGTTGTGCGGCCCATCACGTAAACATTTAGGCACGAGAACGAACAGTGCATCGAGAAAGGCATAGTGCAGCGTTTACCTTATAATGGACCCCCATGTGAAAGTTTTGTCCACCCTCAGTGTCTCTGCCACCATCAAATATATGGTTTATTTTCACTGTAGTGTACGATAATACTGTAGTCTACACCAGGTACTGTAGTGTCGATAATAGTATGGTGTAGACGACACCATAAAGTTTAAATAGGTGTTAGCTACACCATACTGTTATTTACACGCCTTATATAATGTGTTTGTGGATGGTGTCCTTGACACCGTCAGTAATAAACAATAGGTAGATTTAGCCACTATAATTAGGTTGATGGTGTCTGGTACACCATCTGTTGTATTCTTTAGTGTAGGTATATACCATACACCACTCGATGGTGTGGTCTAGACCATTGGGGTACAAAACTTTTGCATGGGGGTCCTTTATAACGTAAACGCAACATAGGATGCATTTCACTTCCGTTCTTAAAAGTTATATTGACCGGTTAGGCAGTTTGGTCACATTACAGATAGTTGTAAATCTGAAGTCTATTATTTTATATGCACATTCTTTCGAACGGTTCTAGTAAAACTTTATTATGCAATCAAGAGAAAATCGTTTGCAGAAAATAGCGTGCAACACACTGTTTGCAACACCTCTGTTGGCATTCCATAACGCGCAACAAGCCGTGCACTGTTGGTCAAAGTGTACTTAAGAGTTGGGTGTCAACAGACAGCTTCAGTTTTCATCAGCGACGCAGGTCTCTTCTGAAGTTTGGGCGATGCCAGAAGTTTTGTGATAGTGGCAGGCTGCAAGGGCTCCGAAAATTTCGAAGGATGCGAAATTGGTATTTATTTTTCCTACCTGCCATAAAATGACTTGGAGAAAGTGTCTCATGGTAGAACAAATGTTATGGTATACAATACCGCAAACATATATATGTTACAATAAAAGCAACGATAGGATATTATTAAATGAATAACAAAAATTGATGATATTTTCTGGCATTTTGATCCTAAAACACCTATACCGAGAAACTCCCATGTTAACAAATTTTTGAGATGACGCACCTATGGCCTTCATATTCATAGTGTGACCGCGGCCGGCGTCGTCAATTATAATACTGCGCGAAGGCAGGTGGCCGATGGCCGATGGTGAATGGCCGGTGGCCGATGGTTGATGGTCGATGACCCATAGTCGATGGTACCCGATGGTCTAAGACTGATGGCCGATGGCCGATTGGCGGTTGCCGATCGCCGGTGACCGATGGCCTATGACTGATAGCCGGTGGCCCATGGTCCATGGCCGATTGCCCGTGGCTGATGGTCGATGGCCATTGGCTGGTAGCCTTTGACCGGTGGCCGGTAGCCTATGGCAGATAGCCAATGGCCGGATGGTACATTATAGCGTAAATACCGCATAATATAACTTATGTATATCATAATTTTTTGTAATATTCAAGCCTACAATATTACCCTTCAGATTCAAATTTATATTGGTGTGAACAAATAATGATGAAGCTTCAATACACATTAGAATTTAGGCTCTAGGCTCGGCTCAGCTCTAGACTAGAGCCCGTCAAGATTTCTGAAGAACCGAGTCAGAGCCCTAGATGTGGTTGGTTTGAACAATTTAATTTTATGTTCATTACGTGTTCCAGGATACGTTTTAATACAAATGCTACTGCTACACAAGGTTCCCTCAAAACTCTAGCCGTTATAATAGCCACAAGAATATATGACGACTGCCAAAATATTAGAAGCATTTAGGGTTTTGTTTCATGCAGGAGCATAATCGATTACATAAGGGACGGTGGTTATGCAATATCTCAGAATTTAGGGGTTTTTAAAATATTTTAAACATGGCGAATTTTAACATTAGATTTAGCCTATGCAGGGCCATTATATATGCCTCACGGACTGAAAAAAACTAATTTATGATTTTTAAGGCACTTTGTATACAGTGGTTAAAAATAGCCTAGACAAATTTATTTTTCTGCTTAAAATTTTTATTTTAAGGCATATTTTAATTTATAAATATATATTTAAAAAGTTGAATTTGCCGTAGTAATGTTTAGCTTATACTTTTATTTGCTTATGCGTGCACCTACCGTAAAATTACAGTCCTCATACGGTCACAGTTTTGAAAGAACCTTGTGTAACATCAGAATTTGCGTTAAAACGTATCTTGGGACACGTAATGGACATAAAATTAACTTGTTCAAACCGTGTTTCTGAATTTTTTATGAATAAGCATATACATTCTACATGTTACATCGTATCCACTACCTCACATCTACCCCAAAATCGTTTCAGTGATTTGCGAAATCACTTTCAGCTTTAGGGCCTCCTCGTTTTCCACTGGAAAATTATATTTCGTATAAATGTGTTTCTTATATAAATAAACATAAACGAAATTGTTTATTTTGTTTGGTATTTATATTTCACAGAATTTTCGAAAAATTAGGACTTTGGAAAATAGGAAAACTGGAATTGCTGAGAAAAGAGAAAACTTGAATATCGGGAAAAGGGAGACTGCTATGAAACGGAAAACTTGGAATGCTGGAAATTGCCTGAAAACAGTAATCTTTTGAAATTCGAGAAAAAGTAAAGTCGGGAACTGTTCGGGGTGTAGAAACTTGTTGTTTTTTGCCAACACTTTTCAGAAAGGCGATAAGCTTTTGGAAATAGAAAACTTATGAAATTAGAAACTGAAATGTGCGTTTCTGCTTATGCAAAAACACATGTGACTATGGAATAAGATTTTCAAGCAGGAAACAGGAAGCCCCTATAAGTTAATTGGGCTAAAACCTTTATATGGACCGAAAAATATAGATTGCATAAAAATAATATGTCAAAGAATAATACATATTCGTTCGGAATAACTTTTATCTCTTTATACTCTTTATAGTTTTACTCATGAGTGGCGCGAAAAATACTGGCCTTCAAATGCGGCGTTCACGTTACAATGTCACCGCTGTTTGGAACTTTTGTCCCCCTGCAGTTGCGACCCAACCGTATAGACTGTCAGGTTGACACCCATAATGTAAATCAATTGCCGAGCGTGTACAACATACCCCTAGCTACTACATTTTTTACTGTGTCGTACACACCCTTAGCTACCTATTTGGCGCAAATTAGCTATAACGGACGCCGTCTGTTGATAATGCGGGTTATATATTACTCAACTGCCCCGTGTAGCTTTTTCTAATTTCTCGACTTTTGTATCTAGGCCATATGAGCGTTGATAAAATACTTCCGTACACTGAAAATAAAACTGCCAGAACACACGGTGTGCCTGACACTGTCGAGAAGTGGCAATACCCCTAGCTAGCTACCTTTGAAAAAATTAATTAAAAACATTGGGGTGTCTAACACACCCTGTTGTCGACAGTGTGCCTGACACTGTGTGGCGTACATAGGTCCCAAACGTAGGGGAGATTATAACGTGAACACCGCAAAAGTTGAAAAACAAAACATACAATGCAATTTTTAATATGAAGTCGATGTTCTGCGGTACAGAAAAAACTGAGATCTAGCTCTATCAGAAAATATAGTACGTAGACTATATGTGCTCAAGGTCAGAGATACGGGTTGGGGTAGCCGCTGCCTGGGGTGGACGTCAGCGTTCCTGTGTGTGTAGAATGTATAAATTTTGAAAAAGAAATAATTTTCCCCAATTTAGTAATTTTCAACAGTTTTCCTACAATGATCCCTATTTTTTGGCAATTTTTGCCTAATGTTCAAGATTTTTCCCAATTTTCGCGTAATTTTATATGGCACGACGGTTGGTGGGGTTGTACCACCTGCCAGTGAGGCTTAGCGTCCAATAGGTGGTCTGAAGATATATGGTGAGTAACCCTCTAACATCCTCTCTTATTCTGACAATGTATGATGTATACAATAGGTGTCCAAGTTCCACCGGCTCTGGGGCACGTACATCAAGTGCGGTGACAGGCTGCAAGAGACCCACAAAGGCGGGCTGAGCGAACTGTTTTTAAACTTTTTTAATATATGTAATTTGTTAAAATATAATTTTCTCCAATTACTACAGTTATACCCAATTTTTGCCGTTTTTAGCAACTTTTCCAAATGTTTGCAAAATTGTGCAAGCTTTTTTAGTGCCTGGAGAAAGGGTTGGGAAGAGGGAGGTGCACAGCGTTAGAGGAGAATAGGTGTGCAGGGTGTCCGAAAGTAAACACCCCAAAGACACCAACTGGCGGTCGGGTGTTTAACACACACAAGACACATCTTTTGAAAAATTTAACTTTCACTGCTGCGAAATTAGAAATTTTCGAGATGCTGTGTTTTAATCGAAGGCGCCGCAATGAATAATAAACGGCCTTAGAACCATTGTAAAACATATTGAGCATAACATTTTTCCATCAATTTTTATTTAATGTATTTGAATTTTGAACTTTTGAATGAGATGTTTGTAAAAAATTTGAGGGGTTTTACATTAAGATACCTAGGGCCGAATTCTATCACTAAAAATATTTATTAAATTCAATTTAGCAATTTATATTACATTAAAACTATTTAGCTCTATGCCCAAAAAAAGCAAGATTAGTAGTAATTAAAGTAAGACGCATAAATGCAGGTAAAATAAATACACAAATAACTCTATTTTAAAAATTTTTGCTTAAGCGCCTTTTACTAACCAACCTAGTAGCTATGTAAAACACGCTCTTTCATAGATGAAAATTATGCTATTGTAAGTGGAAGGATGTTTTACGGATACATGACCACATGTATCACCAATTTCCATTATTTCATGATTTTACATTGTCGTCATATAATTCTGGCTTTTAGATCCGATTTCGGCCCTTGTGACAATCTATCAGCCTCGCTTTACTACTAGCTAATATATTTGTAGGGTCTGGCTCCGCCCAAAAAATGTCACTCTGACTAATCGCGGCTAGCCAAGCTTGGCTTTAGAGTCACAGCAGACTGTGACAAAATCCGGCTCTGCCGCACAAATCTTATAGCTTATGATGCATTGTATCAATTGGGCACTCCATACCATCAAAACTAAAATGTTTCAATACGTGTTGAGTGTGTAAAAAATTTTGTAACATTGAAGCAGTGTTTAACATAGTGTTTGTTAGTTGTGCAACAACATTCTATTACACATAGAATAAAATAATTGTTAAAATCTAATCAACCTAAGAGAGGTTTATGTATGTACACGCAATTACGACCGCAACTTACTGTGAAATATTGTTAATCCACACTATTTTATTTCCTCCCACATCTTTTTTGTTTTTGCACAGTCAAACCGTGAAATCTAAAATTTAGAAAAAATCCACGATTCAAAAGATATCGTGTGAACATCATATTTCGGTCTTGGTATATTTAGCAAGAGCGGTTCGGTTAGACCTACATAAATGGTCAAATTTAAAAGTCTGTTTACAAATAAATGGCGTCGTGTTGGATTAAAATATTATTAAATATGTTTTTATTTTTATTTTTCAGAAAGTCATTTCCACGTGAAACTATAACTATTTAGACACTTTAAGCAGCAATCACAAGAATCATTCCAAAGTTCTGTATATCCGGGTTCTCAAAGATATTTAACTCCGGGTTCTCCCAGATATTTGTATCTCCGGGTTCTCCCATATATTTGTATCTCCGGGTTCTCCCAGATATTTAGTATCTCCGAGGACTCCCAGATATTTGTATCTCCGGGTTCTCTCATATATTTGCATCTTCGGGTTCTGCCGCATATTTGTATCACCGGGTTCTCTTAGATATTGGTCGAGTTCACCCAAATATTTGTATCTCCAGGTTCTCCCAGATATTTGTATTTACTGGTTCTCCCAGATATTTGTATCTCCGGGTTGTCCTAGATATTTGTATTTCCGAATTCTTCCAGATATTTGTATCTCTGGGTTGGTTCTCCCATATATTTGTATCTCCAGGTTCTTCCAGATATTTTAATAGCCTATGACCGGCATAAATTATATTTACGAATAATGCGTAAATAGCCACAAAATTATATAACTAACACCATAAAATTGCTGAAAGTGATACTGAAAATCCTGAAACCTTTTAACAGATTTTAATGTTTAATGATGATTCAGTCGTTGACGAAGGGAAGCTCGTGCAGTCAAATGTACGATTAGGTACACGCAGAATCTAAGTAACATTGTACCAAAAGTAACTTCAGTAAAATTATTCATTCTACACACACTCTTGTTGCAAATGATAATATAAGATTTTACATAACGTAAAATGGTCATAAAATGATTTAACAGTAGAAATATAAGAAGATCACATCAAGATAAACATTTTAAGCCCTCGGTAACGCTGGTCTGAGCATCTGTTGCTGAGTTATGACGATTAAAATCCATATCGTGAATTATTTGCAATAGCTATGTGATCATAATTAAATGATACAAGGCCTACTACCTAAGGTAGTTGTGGATACCATGCGTTCATGTGAAATAAATTAAATCTATATATACCTGTCATTCGAAAAATTTTACTGCAAACTTTAAGTTTAACTAAACTTTTACTGGAGCAAGCCGTCAGATGTGGCTAAAAATGCCTAAGATTCGTATATAGCTAATCTTACATATTCAGATTTAATATAGAATTTTATAAACATCTCCACCTTTTGCGAATCAGGGGTCAGCCTTTAATATTGTAGTAGTCTGCCTAAAATTGTTCCCAATCTAAGCTAATTGCCTGGGTATAACTATACAAAAGGTTCCTAGATTTAATTCTATTCACTAGTAGGGTTTCTTTCTATCCCCTGTTGCTTAATCCCACTAAAGCTAATTGATGGGGTCGCCGCGAATCGCGTACCGTGATTTTGTACGCGGATTCTAGCGACTACACCATGGACCCGTTTCAAATAAGTTGGAAATAAATCATGTTGTTTTAAACAGGGAATTTGCTGGTAGTTGGTATTGCATGCGGCTTTAGTTCTGTTTATAAAATTTAAAATCTACTCTAAATTTTACTACACTCATTGGCACTAAACTGATCTGAATCAAATTATGTTTGTGTAGAAATAATTTTCCAAACATTCGATTATTTGGAAGCTGATTTAACGGCACAAGATTCGATTTTATTAGTTGTTTAGATTTCATTCAAGCAATAAATTCTGTCTGTAATTTTCATCATCACGATGTATATAACTTAAATAACTTCACATAAATAAGCGATTTACTGCTGCAAGATATAAAACAGAGATCAGTTTTCATTAAACATGATTGTGATCTGAATTCGCAATTGTAAAATTTGAAGAATTAGATAGGAAAATACAGTTTGTTTCAAGTTTAGGTGTAAAATTATTGTTACACTCTTATATTCCTTTTAATACTATATTCCTATTTTCAAAGAAACCGTGCAATAGAACATTTTCATTGCCAGTAAGTACCGAATTTTTTCCTACGTATAAAGAGAAGAGTGTTTTTCTATTCATAACAATATTCTCCTAGATAGTAAGGAAACTTAGCGCTAATATTCAGTGCTAATACGTTTCGAAAAATATTTTCTAAGTTCTTAAATTTAAAATTTAATAATAATTTGCTAAACACATTCGGTATTAATTTCGTTATTCTGGAAAATATATAGATAAAATTCTTCCTTGAATAGGAAAATTGCGTGGTTATAAAGTAATTTGCACTAAATATTAAGGAATAAAACGGCAATGCAAAATTTCAAATCATATGTCAGTGAGAGACGTTACATTTATATTTTTATAAAGCGGGTCATTTATAGCTTCTAGTGGCACACCGAAGGGAACAGGATTAACTCTCCTATCTTCAACTTAGCAATAATCTGTGAGGATTACTACATGCAAATCGTAGCTTAGGATAAGGCTTACGCCTAGCTAGTTTAATTAACTTATTAAGCGTGCCACGGCTTCATGTACTTGACTTTAGTCCAATCTAGTTTCGTCGAAATGTAAATTTCAATTTTAGTTTCTCGGAGTTAAAATTTTGTGCTGCGAACAGATTGTGGACATGTTTTTTGACTGGTACGATTGACGAAAATAATGTTCTTTGAATTTTGTAGCACTAATTGAGTGAAGATATAGAAAGAACGCAATTTTATATATATTCAGGTTTCTTCTTGTGACACAATTTGTTGTAAAGTCTTCGTAAATATTGTCGATAGGCCCGTTGGGTTGCCAGGATTACAATTGGGTTTCCAACGGGATTGACTGAGAGTAGAAGAAATAGACCCAACAAGATATTTGATGTTGTTTCGGTGCCGGGTAAAATTTTGGAGCGATACAAAATGTACCCAACGCGATACGGCAGCACCGTTAGGCAACTCCATATTGTTGCGCTGAATACAAACGCGATCGAGCGTAAGCTTGAGGTTAGTTGTTGAGCTGCTTCATTGAGGCGTCGCCCTGACCGAACTTGAGCGGTTCGTGCCGGTGAGTTGCCCAAAGAAGTTGTACTTAACGAGATAAGAGAAACTACTTTCGATAACCCAAGTTTTGATCCCGAACAAGGTTTACTCCACTTTGTTACCTTACTACGAATTTTATGAGGTGTCCCCGGCGTCGTTGATGTTGTCGCGGCTGTATCGCTAAGAGGTGCAATCGAGTTATGACAGCTATTATGGGTACCATTAATATTGGCGGCCGGGCAGAGATGTCGCTGCCTAGATTCAGGATCGGCCATCAGATGGTCAGATTCTCGGTCGTCATTGCTGCTGTTGTTGCCGCTGTTATATTCTCCAGATGGTAAACAGGTGATTCGATTTTCCGGAGTACAGTTGTAATTATTACCAACTGTACGGAGTACTCCGTTTGTTGCTGGTGATGGCGTATTGCTGCGGTCGACATTCATTCGGTTTGAGCTAATCCCAACATCATTAGTATTCCGCATCGTCGATGTATTATAAGTAAGACTTTTACGATTTCGGCCGTCTTCAGTAGGAAATCCACCACCCGACTGTTTGACTAATATTCGGTCCTGGCGTTGAATACGGTGAACCAAAATCGTTACATAAATACTAACCATAAAACTTGCAATAATTGGACACACTAAAAATACGATGAAAAATATATGATATAGCCATAGTTGTGACGGAATAATATTGCATGATCCAGAGATGACCACAAATTTACTTGCCGGTCCAATAACGATCACCAGCGACCATCCGATAGCAACAATCCATGAACCACCGATGAATGCCAAAGTACGGGATCGATTGACCCACGACGGGTATCGTAGGGGACGATGAAGATAGAGAAATTTGTCACAGTTCAGCAATAGGAGACTTAAACTTGATGCAATGCAGCCTAGCGACGTTGACAAATACATCGTAAGGCATATTGCATAGTTATACTCAATATTTTCGACGAAATAGCCGTACATAAGTGGCGAATGAATGCCGGAAACAATTAAATCGCCACAAATCATCGAAAATACTAACAGTAACGAATGTTGGCTGCCATATCGACGGTAAACCTGGGTTCCAAGCGCCAAAACCGAGAACTGAAGGATTGGCCCAATAAATCCAAACGTCAATTCAATGTAACCAACCACGACGAAAATTGTAAGTGATGTATCGTTTTCGCCAACAGTACCGTTTTCATACACTTCCATTGTTTTTTTGTTAAATATTTTAATTTTATAAATTATTTATTAGGCTGTATTGATTTGATATTATAATTGCATGAATAATATTAAACAGCTCGGTGTTATCAAGTCCGTTGATAGTCCAACTAGCCGGGGGTGGTGGGGCAGGGGCTGGACCAATTTTAAGCAGACTCGAGTTTAATTATATGAATCGAAAAAAGAAAGTGACACTTGTTTCCATCGCTCGAACTAGAACCAAGAGGGACTCACCCCAAGATGCCCCTCGGTCCTACTACTACAGGCCTGATTGCTAAAGAAATGACATGGTTCACTTCATGAGATGCAAGTTACATAACCATTTGGTTTACCTTAGGTAATAGCATCTATTAATTATTCTTCCCCGGATTTTGAGTAAATTAAAAACTTGTACAGACAATTTTTATGATTTTGTCAGAGGATACACTTACTATAAACAGACGCATGAAATAAAGGACACAAACTGTAATCCAAATTGTATTGCTACAAGTAATAGTTGTAGCATAGGCAGCAGTGCGTTCAAAGATTTGTACGCACGGTTTTGAACGAGTTACTGTGCGTACAAATCTCTGGGCGCACTGTTACCTATGCTACAACTAACTTGTTATATAGCTAACCGTGCATTGAGACATTTATATGCACTGCTTTCACTATATAGACTATATTACAAGTATAGTTGTTTTGTGAGCTGTATTTGGGAAATCCTGAAAGCTTTCTATATGGGATGCTGTCAGTACTACGATGGTGAAGGTTGTGGCTGACGTCTTTGTTTGTTGCGGCTTAAGTAATCATAACTAAGATGTCTGCTACATTTCAAACGTTTTTGGGAAGCGCACGGACACAGTTTAAATGAACCGCCATGTGATGCAAAGCACCTAAATGAAGTATCTGTTATATATAATTCAGAACCTCATGAAATATGAATTCAAATAGTAAATTCTTACAGTTACAAAGCTAAACCATATTTTATATTACGTAGGTATATATATACAAATATTGATATATATTGATAGATATATACGAAGACATATATATGTATATACATATAACATAGTAGATGAAAAATGCCGGTTTTGCCCCACCTCCGGAGGAGGTGGTGTGAGGACTCATCTGCGGTGAGGTCATTACTCATTATATACATATATACATATGTATAATTTTTTAAACACACACATATATATATATTTATATGCACACGTATACAAACATATTGTTGTTAGGCAACCAGCAGAAGATAAGTTACAACTCTAAGCTTTGATGACGTTAATAGAACCACACGTTCTATTTTACCCCACACAACAAACCAATGAAACCCACACGACATATGGCCAGAGATAAATATGACGGTTTTACCCCACATGACATCATAACTTGAATCAATAGCGCAAGCCACTAAAGTCATCACATATCGAGGCTTTTGAGCAATTAGGTTGTTTTCGCTTTGAGCAGTTAGGTTGTTACTTTATTGTTAGTTATACATATAATCATTATAAGTATATATAAATATATATTTATTTATACAGACACGTAATATTGGTAGCATATATGTGGATGTGTGACGTCGATGCTATAGAGCTAAGTATAAATTGCGGCAGAAACATACATTTATTAATAATTTAGATATCATATGAGTTATAAGATACAACAACTAAATTGACAAATTGAACATAGTGGACTATTGCGAAATGTTGCGCAATATTCGATTACGTATGTGTGGGGTATATATTTGAGTTATGTATGTGTGGGCGTGATAATAGAAATAAGACCAGAACCACAAGGTTGTTTATGGTGGTAAATGATGATGTCACTAGTTGTTGTGATTGTTTTCAACAAATGTAGGAGTATGTTATTTATTACAGCTTTATATATATATATATATATTATTTATTTATTATATATACATATACATATAATGCATATATATAGTTAAATATATATATAGTTAAATGAATGCGTGTTGCATATAAATTAACACACCCACTGGGGTGTCATATTAGTTTAACACATCTGAAAGTGTGTTGTACTGATTTTGACATGTTCGTAAGGGTATTATATTATATTAACATACCCGTAAGGGTGATATATTATTGTGAATCATATTATTTTTGACATACTCGTAAAGGTATTATTTTGTTTATATTAAGGGTGGTATATTATTTTTGACAGGGCATCACATATCTGTAAAGGCATCACACTATTTTTAATCATATTGACAGGATATCACATTATTTTTAATCATATTGACAGGACATCACATTATTTTTAATCATATTATTTTCAATACACATTATATTTTAACACACCCGTCAGGGCGTAATATTATTTTCAATTAACATACTTGTTATTTTAACACACCCGTCAGCGTGTAATATTGATTTTCACTTATCGGTATTATACTATTTCCAGTTATATTAATAATATGCAAAATTAGCTAATATATTTAACCATTAAGAACCAAATAGGTTATCGGGCATACTCTATTAATAATATGTATATATTCCTTCTTAACAATTATAGGTTTTTATATGAATAAAACTTTAAATAATCCTTTTTAAGAATTAGTACAAAATCTCTTAAAAGGAATGGATCTCCGATGCAACCGTTGCAATTTAACCTTCACTAGACGAGATCATCTTATTCGTCATAACACTAGACACTTAGGAATGGAGTTTAAGTGCGATCAGTGTGGCATAACAACGACTCGGAAAGATAATCTAACACGTCATATCAAGCGGTGGCATCAATCGTTGATCAAGAGAACTCCACAGCAGGGGAACAAGCGGCAACCAAACGATGCAACAACTTGTCAACCACCTGCAAAGGTACGACGTGTTGAGAATAATATCAATCAACTAGCAAATGATATGAATGGATGCAAACAGCAGTCAACGGTGGTGAAAGATAACAGATCAATCAAGCTTCTTCGGTGGATTAAGGCTCTCAAAGGATATCTTCAGAGCTACTACATAATTCCAACAGAAGTCACCACCGATCTATCATTATTTCTCAAACACACCCAACCGCTATTGGAGAAACTTTTAAATAGGCAACAACGTCGAGGAGTGAAGTTATGGATCAGCGTTCAATGTCTTCTCAGCAAGATCGATGGGTCAACGATGACCGCACATTTCAATAACAAAGTGCGGGCAATTCTACCGGGATTCAATATTTGTGAAGAGATAGGATACGTCTTCGATGAACTAATCAAGAAATTCGAAGAGTTTGAAGCTCGCGGGTCAGGCTGGATACTCGAATATGTCAAGCATGCAGATGTTCATCTCAGCATCTACCGACCACTACATGGTTCAACATATATCGAATTGCCAGCAGTCATTCGGAATAAACACGCTGTGCTTAACATTCAAAACAATGATAATAAGTGTTTTGTATGGTCGCTATTGGCGGTGCTTCACCCAGTGAATCGAAAGCAACACCCTGAGCGTGTCAACAACTATCAACCATTTGAAACTGAACTCAATATGGATGGTATTAGCTACCCAGTCAGTCTTCAGGATATTCCAAAATTCGAACAGCAAAATGATATTGCTGTCAACGTTTACGGAGTGGAAGACGGTGACATTTACCCACTATTAATATCAAAGACTCGATATCAACCATACGTTCATCTACTGCTATATAATGGTCATTATTGTCTCGTGCGAAATCTCGATTCTCTGCTCAACACTCAACGTCGAAACTCACACAAACTATATTTTTGCGACAAGTGTTTAACTCCTTGCTACAACAAAGAGCGAAGGGATAAACACGTTCAACAATGTCGTAACGATCAACCAACAGGTACAGACGTTCCTTCACCCAACTCAATCCTTGAGTTCAATAACCTTCACCGAATTCAACGTGCACCCTACGTTATTTATGCTGATTTCGAATGTGTTCTCGAAAAGGTTCATACGTGTGAACCATCAGCATCTACATCATACACAAACCCCTAGCAAAGACATACCCCTTGTGGATATGGACTTGTTGAAGTATTTGGTTGTTGCAATGATAAGATCGAAATTGGTAAGCCAATTGTATATCGCAGTGATAATATGATGAAAACTTTTTTATATAAAATAATCAATCTATCAACAAGATTTCAAGAAAAACACATGGAAAATCAGAAACCTGTTAACATGACGGAAGCGGATAAAACGAGTCACTGAACCGCTACTTAATGCTATCTTTGTGGTGGCTCTATGATCAAAGACGATAAGGCAAAGGATCATTGTCACTTATGCGGTCGATATCGTGAGCAGCACACCTAAAATGCAACATCGGATACCATCTTAGTCGTGATGTCACAGTCCTTTTCCACAATCTTCGACGATACGATGGACACCTAATCGTGCAAGAGCTCGGAGCAATATACAAGGAGAAAAGATTGGAAATTGAATGTATTGCAAAAAGGATGTGGGACTATATGACATTTTCGATCAAATGTAAAACAAAGAAGTTGAAAAAGAGGAGAACGCACGTCAACCCTTTTATAATAGATGAAGCTGACGATGAGGAGGATCATGATGACACCTGCTGGGACGAAGATGCGAATGGTATAGACTTTATACTAGGCAGCGATGACAATGACGAAGATGGTGAAATTGGGTGGAAGATTCGCTTTATCGACACCATTCAGTTTTTACCGAGTTCTCTACATGCATTAACAGAGAACCTAAAGAAAAAAGGTGTTGAAACATTCAAAGCTATGTCTACTACGTTCGGTGATAATATTAATCTTATGCTTCGCAAAGGTGTATACCCGTATGAATATATGGATGGCATGGAACGTTTTAGTGAACGACATTCACCACAAGCAGCATTCTATTCATCGCTCAATGGATGTCATATCAGCGATGATGATTATGCTCATGCACAAGCTGTATGGCGTCAAATGGAAGTCTCTGACCTTGGACAATATCACGATCTTTATCTTAAAACAGACGTTCTACTATTATGCGATGTCTTTGAAAACTTCAGACTTTTTGGAATCGAGAAATATGGTTTGGACCAGTTCACTACATAACACTACCCAGTTTTGCGTGGGATGCGTGTTTAAAACTCACCGGTGTAGAAACTGATCTAGATCAGCGATGGTGACATGTACGATTTCTTTGAAGAAGGAATTCGTGGTGGGGTATCTGTCATTTCTGACCGCTATGCGAAAGCTAATAACCCATACGTTAGTGATGATTGATAATATGAACCAATTATATCA
>JASANE010020819.1:0-13301 GCA_030248225.1 Trileptium ribeirensis | reverse complement strand
TTGCTGTGCAGAAAATATTCTTTTGTTTACCCGAAGAGGCGTTTAGCGTTATTGTAAGAAAAAAAGATTAGCCAACATCAAGTGGTTAGCATTGTCTATAGACAACTGACGCCAAGTGATGCACTCATAAACACCGATAAACAAACGACATTGCACAGTGTGTTTTACCATCCATGGAACTAATGTGATCAGTTGGCTTCCATGATTGTGCTGAACAGTTCTTTCTCTTAGATGAATGGATGATAAAAAGGCAGATTAACAAGCCGAACAACAAGCGTTACAATTCACATTGCGTCCGATCCGAATTGCACACGTACTGTATAGTGTTCACACTAAGTGTGATCCTTACTCGCGAGGCCGTATCTATCAATTGAGGATATCTTAATAGGAGGTTCGAGCAAAAACACAACCACTATACAAAACGTAACGAATAATCGTTATAATTTGCCCGAAGTTGCACAGCAGACGTGACCACAGTCATATTTGGACACAATATGAAAGCGACCTTACGTATATGTCATTCCGATGGAAAATCGAATGATGTGAGCAAATTAATCGCTATTTACAAAATCCTATTTTAGCAACCGTAAAACTAAATGAATTAATGACTTCTATAGGTCTGTTCGTTGTACATAACATTTAAAGAGTTTGAAAGACTCGGAGACGGGGGGGATATGGGGCAATTGGATTATGTTTTTGATTTTTGCGAAGTCTTCTATACTAAAGTGATTTAAACTATCGCTAATTATATTGTTGCACTTTTTTTAACCGGAAGGCAGAATCTGAGTCGGTGGGTCCTTTGCTGTATAGTGTATGTATTTTATACATAGTACAAAGACTATTTAATCGCACTGTGTTTCAACAACAAAACTGACCAGCTGTACGAAAAGGGAACAAGCCACGTCGGTTCAGTACGCAAAGAGTCAACACGCGAATTCGACCCTCTTCGGAGAGGCCTTTTGCGCAAAATAGTTTTGCGACGTGGGCCGTGGGAAGCGGCAGACAAAAGAAGTTCATCCATCCATTGTCTTTGTTCTGCAAATAGTAAATACTAGAAAAATTAAAAAAACGTATGTTTTCTTAAATGAACATTTTATTATTTCACAACCAGAAATACTTATATTACAGTTATGAATATAAAATGCAAAATTAATTGGATATAAAACATACAAGCTGAAAAATAATAAGAGACAATCTTATTTTTGAAAAATTTGATATAATTAGTTGATAGCTATCTATATGCAAATTGGTAGTTGTGTAACAAAATTACACGCGACTGCGCGATAACAGAAAAGGTGAGGCACATAAATTGCAGCTAGCATTGAGTATGGACCAACAACTACTGGAGATTCTAGCTATCATTATTACGCATATCGCATGAAAAAGCGGGAATACTACATTGAAACGTCACATATATAAGCACATTCGAAGAAAATTTATCATTTACCTTGGAAGGAAAAACCGCTCACAATGGAAGAAAGCTAAGCCGATCACAGGTCGACAGCCTAGCAAATTATGTTGAATTTTTTAATTTACAGCTCAAATCAAAAATATTAACTACTTTAAAAGATCAGCAAATCACAAAACGCAATTACCACTATGTAGAATATTGTATAAAAAATAAATTGTGCAATGAAGAAGAGTTACAATAAAACTGCGGAACCACTTTGTGGGTTTATGACCAGTTGTAAAGCCGTAATGAAGCACTACAACAGATGGCGGTGCCTGAAATTTAATATTAACATTTTATAATCATGACTATACTATTGACAAAAATAGTGTGGCATTGACAACGAATAGTTTTTTGACATATCAATCAAAAACGTTCGGCTATTATAAAACATAGTAAAGCAATTCATTTTACTAACAGTTTACCATAAAAAATTGTTGAAGAGTATGATACGCGATCATACTTGTCTGTGCTCTATAAATTGGGGAGGTGGGAGGCCCCTGACATTTTTCGGTTCCTCCTGGTTTAAAACAGGTGCCCTCCGGTTCGTGCCTCCTGGCAAAATTTTGGGCTCCTCCGGTTCATTGCCTCTTGGAAATTTTTATGTTTCCAATCGGTCCAAATTATATAATATTTGATCAAAATTTGTACTAAAATTCCGCTCTGAAACCAAAAATTTCGCAAATTTTGCTAAAATTCACTTAAAAATAGCTTTTTCTCTCCATCAAAAGCATTTTGGCAGTGTTTCTGCATTGTTAGCCATTTTTTCTTGGCAAAATGCCCCTGGTAAAATTGGGCAGCCCCGATTCGCAACCAGGGGCCCCCTGGCAAAATTTTCGGCGAATAAAGAGCCCAGCTTGTGTATATACTGGCCCTTATCCGGTGAGGTGGTAGTTTTCACCCACCCTTCCCAGGTTTGCAGTGGGTGCACCTTAAAAATTTTCGGGAGTATCGGCTACCGGCCCCAACATTTCCTGGGGGTTTCAACTAATAGCTAGTCAATAACCAAAAAGGACATAACTGCAATGCTAAACGTCAGTGGCTGATATTCTCAGTGATTCTTATTTTAGCAACGTGTTGCTACCACGAACGAACTTTGAAACAGTATACATGCAATAATTGAGGGAGCATGGTGTAAGCCGAAGATCAATCGCATCATCGAATAAGGCAAAGTACATGAGTATATGTGACCGAGTATCATACTTTTCTACAATTTGTTATGGACTTTTGATTCTAATATTACATTAGTTAGATGACAAAACGCTATATATCAAATCCGCAACTCATTTTTGTAATCTGTATTACAGTACTCGCCAGAAAAGGCCGCAGTTCCCACTAGGTTGTAGCTATGTTCACTCGAAAGGCGACAATCACTCCTAACCGCTACTGAACATTGCCGTTACATGGCCTGTCCACAGTGTGAGGGTGAGGGGTTCCCCCACTTCGCAAATCCCCCATGTTCGTGACATTTTCACCCATGTACATCCCCACTTGCCTGAAATCTTCCATGATCAACTAAATCTAAAAAAATTTTTATGTCTTCTCCAAATGGATGTTTTCTCTATGCTAAATGTTTTTCAACATTAACTATAACTATTTCTAAAGCTAAAATATCGTGCTATATAAAAAAAACGATTGTACAATAGTAAAAGTACATGAAAATATTTAATATTATATATACGCAAAACATATTCCTCCCTCTCACTTTGAAATCTCCCTTTAGAATAAACATGGGGGCCTCCGAAGTACCCCCACTTTTCGAAAGTCGTGAACTGGCCATGTTGCGTCGATTATATTTGGACTGTCTAGACTGAACTTTTATAATACCAGATAAATAATGGAGTTAGTGCAACAAACGACATAAGTGGCATGCAATCTAAAATCTGATTACAAATCGAAGAGTGGAGAATTGTAAAACAACTCAAAGATTTCAAACGAATACAATTACAACGGCTGTCGCTTCCTCGAAACTGATTCGTTTGTATACAGAATTTTTGTCAGACTTAAATGTTTTCGAAATATCGAGCTTGAAATGAGACCAATTTATTTCTGGCGAGTACTGTACAAAAGGTTTGGAAATCCAGCCGTCACTCTACATATCATACCTAGCTACTCGACGTAATACAAAACGCACTTCATAAGCTACGTGGTAATTAAACCCGTTATTACAAGGAATCCCCGAGAACGAACATTTTGTTGATCCTCATTTGATGGTGATGAGTGCTGTTCATCACATTGCGAGGAAACATTTGCCGAATACGTGTTAACAGCGTACTTAGAACTCAAATATCAAAATGACAAATATTTGCCGTTGGCGGCTACAAAAGTGTATATAGGTACTTGAGAACAAAAAGATCAAAACCTGTATAGGGATATTACAAGTTCTGTTAAATTAAAATGTGAATCATCACTCCTTACAATCCAAAACCTGACGGTAACCGTGTTATTTTCGGGTGTTCTTTACGGTACTCGTCCTACGCAAAGACAGTTACCATGTTTAGGTAAAAAATGGGCACAGCAACAAGGACGATAAATTGATCAGCTGAAAATGTTCGTTGTATTCTAGTATAAGTTTCTGCAAAATGCATAGTAACAAATATATAGTTACTATTGACAAATCTACGGGTGACCAGTAAGTTTCAATCACATTTTAATTTAACTGGATCAGTTTAGATTCATTGGAACGTGCTAACGATAAAACCATAGTCGTCGAATAGGTCCTCAACCAGACTGAAAATCTTGAACAAACCGACCAAACCACCGAGACATTCGCTTTAGTTCCGTACCACTGCGAGTCGTAGAGACCGGCAACCTGGATTCAAGATCCGGGAAAAGCAGCCGCGAGCACCACAAGAAAATGTTCGTTTTCGGAAATACCTGCTGATGTAATAAATATAGTAAACAAGGACAGATTACTGTCGAAGAAGCTAGCGGACACCATAATTTATGCCTAGCAAATGAATGAAATCAGCACGTTTCACTTTGGACTGTGATTGTTGCAAGACATACACTTTATGCTCCCGTGGGGCAGCCATCCGTTGACATTTCCGAAATGAAAAGATGAGATCCACCTCCAATATTAGAAAAATAGCAAGTGATCTTTGATTACAGATCAACTAGATCAAACAGATTATTCGGCCCTCTTATTGTTCCCTGCCTGAAAACATTGGTTGCACGAAAATCTAAGCTCAGATGTCAACATCGATTACACCAAAAAGTTTACCATCCTAAAAAATTTAAATTGATATTTTAACAGACTGTAAGAATAATATATACCGCTTATGCGCGAGTACACTGAATGGTGATTGACCACAACCAACCGTTCTATGCTGCTACAAGCGATAACTTATATTAATGTAAATTAAATTTTCTTTAAATTTCCCCTAACCAAATTTGATTTATAGAATTGCAAAGCAGTATGTTAGCGAAGAGCAATGCACCAAATTTGCCCCAAAAACGTAGTATATACAACAATGATTTTATATCAAATAGCAAAATAGGGTGGTTGTAATAGCCACAATAAGTTTAGTCGCACATTACCACACATAAGCATATGAACATAATTGGAGCACATTCTGTTTAAATACTATTTGACTTTACCCAAGATTTTTTGAACGCCAGGAGATACATTGTTTGACTGATTGAGATATATATATACATCATTCCTATTATGGTTTAACTATAGTTCGGCAGATAATTCCTACACGATTTATTTCTCATTTTTACGACCCGTACCAGATAATAAACGTTCAAACAACGCATTAATCCCGAAAACATCGTCTTTGGCTGAAATATCGTGCTCATAAGACGAAGCGACATCGCGCTCATAGTCGTACCAGCAATCATCTATATCACCGTGCTTTGTTGAACCCCGTACCTTTTTGTCAATCTTAGATCCTAAATCTTCTAATCGAACAGACGTTCGACAGCGCTTTTTAGCACTGTCACTACAGACAGTTGAACTTAGGCGCTTGACACCGCGGTTGCTAAAGTTTGTTGTTTGCGAAAGCAAATGTTCAGACAAGTCGTTGCTTTCAGACGTTATCTGGTTAGCCCCATCCTCGCTATGGCACCGTTCAACGACGATCGGCTCCGATACTGTCCTAACTGTCGACCCGTCGCTATTCGAAGCTTGCGATTCGTTTAAATGAATAGAAATAAACGACTCACGAAATACCGTTCTTGTTTGAGCATCTTCGCTATAATTACGCTGAACATGTCGGCTCCAGCAGCAAGCCGGAAATTGAGTGGGATCAGAAGACGTTGTGATCGTCGAACTGCTGTAGCCCGACGCGTGAAACAATCCATTCACAGTCTGGTCAACAACGTTTTTAGTACCCGTGTTATTTCGCACGCTTGGGCAAATCCATTTTGTATTTTTCTGTGATCTAACAGAATTATTAATATCCTCATCATATCTATTACAGCCGTATCGACAACTACATGAATCTTCATTACCATAACTTTGATCAACATCTTGGAAGCAAGTCTGGTTCCTGCTTACAGAAGAGTTCTCTGTCGGCGATGGTGGACGACATGGTGGAGGTGCTCGAACAGGTGAGAATCCAGAATGTCCTATATTTTCAGAATCTGAACAGCCTGAACCTCGTCGCTTGCGGCGCGAACGTACACGTCCAATCTGAAAATAAAACCAATGTACAATAACAGCGCCACATATCATAAGATATAAATTTTATAAATCGTGTGCCGGAAGCACAGGAACTTGTACCTGACCGTAATAGTGGTTCCTAAAAAAGGGTAATATAACTGGCTAGTCCAAAGTGGGGGGCGGCATTTTCGGTTTCGGGAACCCCACCGGCTCAAAGGCACCCTGCTGAGAAAAATTTACGTGTAAACGCAACAAAATTCGGCAAAAAAATTGCCCGCCCTCGGCAAAGTCCGGCACCCCCAGCAGGTGAGCCAGGGGGCCCACGGCTCAGGCCCCCGGCTATAATTTCCGAAGTTTGGACTAGCCGGTTTAATGATTTGGACTACGTGGAATAAGGCAAGTTCCAGATACCTTTGGCACAACAGGTACTTTCAAAAGAGCAGGCGAATGCATTGTCATAGAAGCTGATGGCCAAGTATAAATAAAAAATGCACGTTACGTTCAAATACCTAAATGCGAGAGTAAACTTAAGATCACTCCACCACCAACCATCCTATTTTTCAATTCACATAAAAATTGATGAGGAACGACACTTATGCAATTGAAATTCGCCGCAAAACTGCTCGTGAACACATTGCTCTACAAATGAAATCTTGATCGTCTGAACATTACGCGTTCGTGGAAATTGGAATGAGTTCTGGGCTGTCCAAATTGGGGGGGGGGGGTGGGGGTCCTGGCATTTTTCGGTCCCCCTGGTTCAGAACATGTGGCCTCGGTTCTTGCCCCCTGGCAAAATTTTCGGCGAATGGAGAGCCCAGGAGATTACCGTAATTTTTGCGAACAAAGATTTTCAGAATTCGAAATGAGCAGGTGTTATTTGCAAACATCAAAAGCTTAATGATAGGACCAATTTATGAATTCTATTACATTAGAATTGTTCGCGAACACTGAATAATTCATATTTTAAACTCGTTAGGCATCAGAAAGCCGAAATATGAATAGGTAATTAAAACAGCAAAATTTCCGTTTCAGCAGAAGGTTTAATTTCTGACACTTGCATTTGGTTTTCTTAATTTTCGGTTAAAGAAATGGAGAAACGGATGAAATTTAGCATTTTTCTGTACGAAAGTAGGGTGGTTGATAGGATAACCTTAAGTTTACTCACGTAAAGGCATGCGATATTTGCTAAATGACATCATATGTGTAAATCAATAAAGGCGACGCAACTGAGCATTATATGTTGTAGTAACAGATATGGAATCAAAAAATGTTTATACAGAATAAAAATACGTTATTTGGTTCCGTTTTTCGCTAACCTAAGATTGGCAAAACGAAAAATCCACTTTAACTTCGAATAGGCTTTGCGGTATTTCTCTTTGAAAAAAGAATTTGTCTAATTCTTATTATAACTCAAGTATATATTCTAGGCTTTCCAAATTGGGGCCCCCTGGCATTTTGCGGTTTCCCCCGGTTCAGAACAGGTGCCCCACGACAAAATTTTAGGTTCCCTCGGTTCACCGCCTCTTGGCAAATATTTGTTTCTAATCGGTCCCAAAGTACACACAATTTAATCGAAATTTGTACTAAAATTCCTTGCTGAAGCCAAAAATTTCACAAATTTTGCCGAAATTTGCTTAGAAACCGCCTTTTCACTCATCATCAAAAGCGTTTTGGCAGTGCTTCCGACACAATTTTTAACCGTTTTTCTCTTGGCTAAATTGAATGCCCCAGGTTCATACCGCTTGGCAAAATTTTAAGCGAATGGAGAGCCCAGGCTAATGTGGTCTAAAAACAATGAAACTAACTTGTATAACTTAAATAACCCTATAATACCATAGTTCACCCCCAAGCAAAAACCTTGCTTGGTAAATTTTTTGAAATTTCCCGTTTTTGGGGGTATTTTTTAAACTTTGGCTCATAACTCGAAAACGACAGCTCTGACAAAACTGCGTAACAACTTGTAGCTTGTGATGAGATGGTTGTTTCCAGCAGGGTCAATCAACTTTGCAAATTTGTTTACCGAATCAAATATGGATCCTTTTTTCGAAAGAAGGCTCTATCTTGAGATATAGGTCGCCAAACTCGGATGGCCAAATTTTAAAAAATGTCTTTTAAACCTTCGGAGCCCATTTTGACCCGAAAAATGTGGTCTCCTGATTTAGCGTTTACTGAAAGGCATAAATAGACTGAAATTGTGATCAAATAAAAAAATTGCGAGGATCCATCCGGTAAGCTCCACACACGGACACAAAAAAAAGAATTTTTACAATTTTTGCTGCTAGCAAAATTATAGGTGGAAACTGTGATTGCTCAGTTTCAATAATTGAAGTGTGGCGAAGAAAGTTTCTTCAATTAGCGTATAACTGCGACAATTTTTTCACCGTCTGTCCGCCGAATAACTCGTCACCATATTGATGAATTTTCACAATTTTTTGTTCAACGTGTAATAAAATGTAATTGTACGTCTAGCTTTAGTAATTGCTTTCCTAAAATGATTTATACGTATAGTTATATAATATATATACGGGACACCATTGTTTAAATAACTACTTCCTTAATTTTCGAGACATAATTAATTTTTAATTTAACTTAAACTACCGCATATTCCGCAAAAATTCTAGTGACAGGTTGTACAGAATTTTGCCCAGATCGCATGGGAGTAGCAAAAAGTAAGAAACTAAAGCTTTAGGAATATATTTAAAGATTTCGTTAATAGCTCGTAAACTGCTATGTAGATAAATGGGTAACAAATTGTTTACAACATTAATCAGGCTTATAGATACTTATAGAGATCCTTACAGGAAACATGAACAGGACCTCTATGTATTTTCTAATGCAATATGCTAAAAAAACTCGCAAAGCGAGTGAACATAGAGAGAGTATTGAGGAGTGACCATTTTTACGATAGCTTCTCTAACCGCTTTCGAAGTACCAATAAGGCAAAAATATACATAACATACATTAAAAGCAATACTACATTTTCACATATCAAAACCATGGGACTTTTATATTTCTTCTTCCAGTGACAATAGCGAAAAATTTTTAAATCTCAACTTGAAAATTTAATTTCAATTATTTTTCACGTTTGAAGTACCTACGCTTCCCGAATTACATAAAAACCACACAAGCCCATTTGCTTTCATCTTTTTCGGTGCACCAGATAATTTATACACGCCTACGTACAACTAACTTGTAATATACAATCAATATTTGACATTTTGGTGCCAAAATTTAGTAAGGTTAACCCTTAACCGTCCCGCGCGATTACTAACAATAACGAACTAACATGTTTAACGGTTTTAACAACCCTATAAGCCCATCGTTTACCACTAAGAAGCAGGGAATGAAATTAGCCAATAACAAAGTCGAAACTAGTCAATAGGATTCTACAAAGGTAACAACAAATCTATTATATAAAATATATAAAAGGATATATATAACTAATCCAACGCTCTCTACTAACCATCCTGGCCTCTCCACAGAACCAAACTAGTATATCGTAGGCGAGGAGGTGGTGATCACCAGTAACAGGATTTGTGTTTTTGTATGTACCACATTCAAACCTCTGTGACCCTTGAAGCCTTACAATTTCTGCAGTATATCAAGGTTATTTATTATCATTTTTGCGTTGTTCGCTAAGAACACTAAATTTAAAAAATGGATTCCGTAGCCGGGTGTACCTTCCGAATTTGGCAGCCCAGTTGCTAACCAGGCCACATTTTCAGGCAATGAACAAGCCAGAGCTGGCCAGTCCAGAGTGGGGGGCATCGGCATTTTCGACTGCCCCCGGGCAAAACAGAGGTACCCCATGGCAAAAATTCGGGTACCCACGGCTCAAAGGCCCCAGCTGAGAAAAATTAACGTCTAAACGCGGCAAAATCCGGTAGAAAATTGCTGCCCCCGGCGAAACCCGGCACCCCCCGGCAGGTGAGCAGGGATGCCCCCGGCTACAATTTCCGAAGTTTAGACTAGCCAGCAGAGTACAACAGTTGTATTGGATCTAGATGATCCATCGTATTAAACCCAATGGAATCGCCCCTAAACCCAATGAAGACTACTGAAAATGTATTTTAAACATTCATGTTGTTCTCTAGATAACCAAACCTGCTATATACCTAGTTCGAAACTAGGAGATATGGCAGGACCTGGCGGCCGATTTTCTAAAGTTCACCTAATGGTCACCAAAATGAACTCCGAGGACTAAAAAGTACTGATTGTGACGGTCAGAAAAATGTATATAAATATTATATTATTAAGAACAGGAGAATTACAGTGATTGGATATCAAGGCTCAACATCCGGACATCTTCATCGTGTGGTTCGATTTTGGGATGATCTTTGGTCAGAGGTCGTCTGGCCACCATCTTTGTCACTGTTCAAGCACCGGCTCCACGCTTCCAATATTTTACTGATCTATCGTTATACTATTTTCAACATCATCTGGCCTTGCTCAATACTCATCTGCTGAAAAGGTCGACCTGTGGTGATACGAAATCAAGTCAATATTCGAAACAACGGACTACAACACGAAGGCAGAATGTATATACCTTATGGAGGAAGAATGAAGTACACAATAGGCCCACATGGAAAAATTTATTTGTAAACCAAATACGAAAAAGATTCGTAAATTTTAAGCCCATCGGAGAAAAACTCGCTAATTTTAATAATCGCGAAGGAAAAAATTTAGGGGTATGAAAAACGTGAACCTGGTGGAATTTTTTATGAGTGAAGAGGGGGCTTCTAGACCAGATTGGTCCTGCGTGAACCATAAAAGACTGGGTTCTCCATTTTTTGCCAGGGGCACAAACCAGGCCTCCCCTGGTTCCGAACGGGGGCGCGCGATTTTGTCAAGAGAAAAACGATTAAAAATTGAGTCAGAAACACTATGGAGAAAAAAACGATTTTGAGGCAAATGTTGACAAAATTTGCGAAATTTTTGGCTTTAGGACGGAACTTTAATACAAATTTTAGGTATTTTAGACCGATGGAAAGCAAAAAATTTCCCCGGGGATGGTGGGGAAGGGAACCCAAAATTTTACCAGAAGCACTCCGTTTTTGCAGAGAACAATTGAAAATGCCAGTGCAACCTCCCAATTTGGAGAGCCAAGAAAGACCTGTAAGATTTTCGTTTTTTACCACCACAATGTACTCCTTTTTTGCTAAAATTTTGCCGAATAATTCTCAGCTTTCCCCAATTTTTTGTAAAGCCCATGGGCATGTAATTATGCCATGTCTCCTTGCTAGGTGACTGTCAGAGCTGTACCAGGGTCGCTGACCCCTAGTCTCAGAGGCCTAACATCAGAGGCTCTATATATTCGAAGAAATCAGGCTCATTTAATATTTTTGGCCAGTTTTTTTCAGTAGCAATAGGTATGTATCATACAAAAGTTGACATTTCATGTTGCTTACTGGCTTCTACAAAGTCAGCTCACCTGATAAATAATGGGTGTCCTCAATTCGTGCCCCCCGCAATATTGCTTGCTTACCCCAATAATAAAAAGCTCTAGTTGACATAAAAAAATATTTTAAAAAACTCCTTTCTGAAGTTAAAAATTCAATTAAATTAAAAAAAATTCGCTGAAGTTGTTTTAACACAAATATCTGGGCTCTCCTTTCGCGGAAAACTGCCATGGGGACGTGAACCACGATGCCCTGATTCGCAAGGAGATGTCCAATTTTACCAAGAGAAAAACGATTAAAACCCATGTCGAAAACATGCTAAAACTTTTTTGTTTGAGAAAACAAGCGATTTTGTAGCAAACTTTGACAAAATTACGAAATTTTCGGCTTCGAGACCTAAATTTAGTAATATTTTTATGTCATTTGGGAGTATCTTTACGGAATGGAAACAAAAAATCGCTACAAAGAGACGAACAGGGGAACCTAAAATTTTGCGAAGGCCCCCACCCATTCCCGTTTTGGATAACCCCGAGAGACGTTTCCATCTATTAACAATTTTAACGTCTTCCTTAAAAAATTAGGGTGTGAAGAAAATTTTTAAACCTCGAAGCCGGAGCACCCCTGGCTGAACCAGGAGACGCCGCTATTTCATGCGTTGGTAACTTTGGGCGACGCCCGGTTCAAAACCAGAGGCCTCCTGTTCCTGCGCTCTGACAATTTTCAGTAAATGGAAATGCCGGGTTAAAGAAAACCATAAGCTGCAGATAGATGCGTGTTGTTATATCAAGTAGTTATAAAAGGCCAATTATTACAAATAACGACTAACAATTTTGCCATCGCGTAAAATATTGAAACCCGCTGTGACTAATAAATAAAGTAAATATAGCAAAACTAACCTCCGCACATAGCTGACGAATCGCTGAACCAAGTATTGTCTCAACACGAACGTCCGGATCTTTGGACGACTGAAATGTTTTCCTTTTTTGTATCGCAGACGCGAGTAACGCAGATGGCGACGGCGTGTCAACAGCAGCAGTTGCTGTAGATGGCATTGTTGCTACTGAGCTGCACGACGCAAAATTGGACGACGCGCAAGCTAAAAACAAAACATGTATACATGTACTATTTGCCTTATTTGGTTCTCCTCATAGCCTCTATTAACATGATCTGTATAGGTATTATAATTATTGAGTTACCCGAGCAAGACGCAGTTTGAGATTTGGAAAGTTGGCACAGAATCTGCACGGTTCACGGCAGCTTAAGGGGGCCTCATTTGCATTTGACCTGACTCTTCGCAGCATCTAAACAGTACCACGGACTTCGAGCAAAGGGGAAACCTGTGCATTTCTCCCAGTTTAACTTGGGAATTGTGTCCTTCAGCTAATCTCTCGCCTTGTATAATTACATATTAACGTTATTTCAATGCCTTTACAGAACTGGGCTCTCCATTCGCTGAAAATTTTGCCAGGGGGCATGAACCGTGGAACACCTATTCTGAACCAGAGGGAGCCGAAAAATGCCACCCAGAAAGAGCCCAAAAAACCCAATTTGGAGAGCCCAGCGTCAAATGTAAACGCGATTTTTTGTTTACATTTATTATATGCCCTACGAAAATGCGCATTGCAGTCAGGAATACGTATTTCATAAGTAAATAAGAAATGTTCATCATTCAAGTTTCAGCCATAACTAGGGGCGGATTCCCCCTTCCCACCCCCGTGGCTACGCCCCTGACGTTTATGCTTAGTTTTAGGCTCATACTTATATTTAGGCTAACGCTCAGGCGAGAGACACAAACAATCGCTTATTCAAAGGGAAGAACTTGACACATGATACGCCATGGGGA
>JASANE010020818.1:0-83040 GCA_030248225.1 Trileptium ribeirensis | reverse complement strand
TAGCTTAACACAGCTCTATGAGTTGGAATCTAAGTCAAAAAATTTTGTAGTTCTCGGCTGCAACGGTTACTTCTACATATTAGTCGTTGTCAAAACTTTACCCAGTGCTAATAGATGCAATTCTTAGGAGTAAAAAACAATGCATAACAGGCGCCCAACGTTTGAGATACTGGAAGGAGCTGACAGAATTTCGGCCTCAGATCGCGCGATAGCAAAACCCTCTAGTTTTCGACTTGGTCGCTGAATTTTGATATTTTCTTTATTTTCGCGTTGGGTCCGACACATATTCAATTTCTATAGATTGGATATTCATTTCGGATTCGCATTTGACAGTTTACTCCTAGCTTATACGTATTTAGTCAATGGCACGAAAACTAGTTTTATCGTGTCTGCCTAAGTAGGACCAACGCTAGTGAAATATCAAAATTACGGCCGCTGGGAAACAATTATAGATGTAATGGAAACGTAACGCAACAATTATATACATACAAAACAATACACATATAGTCGCAGAAGGGAAACAGGCTTGAAACGAAGACACGACAGCGTTGGAAAGTGAAGGGTTTGTTTCGAGTGCTGTGTCGAAGTAAGGGTATAGGATAGGGTTATGATCGGGATGATGGCACCGCTTACAGTGAGAAACGAAACGGATTCAGAATGCAATTATACAGAGCTAAATATAAGGAAATAATGGATTAAGTTATGAAACGTGTGAAAATTTGAGCCAAATTCGAGCTCGCCCTGTTCCTTAAATATGAGCTCAGGATGCGCCCCCAGAGCTTAACGTACAGCTTTGCGATAGAACTACCAGGAAAAATATTACATCCTTTGTTAATTTAAACTGGTTATACGGCACGTCATCAAACATGCCACAAGATGCCCCCGGACAAATTTGCAGTAAAAAGCGCATGGAAGTTTAACACTTAAAAGTATTTGGAATCGTTCTCCCAGCACTTAGGGCAAAGTTTGGAACGGTACTGCTAGGTAATCTTACTAGAACCAATGGGCGATCAAAATTATTTACTTAGTGAACACCAAAAATGGCACATAATCCCTATAGGAATAGAGGTGCACACTTGGTTGAGATTTCATATAGAAGAGTTGAATTTCATATAGTTGAACATATAACATTGACACTCTTGAAAAGTTGGTCTTAGCTTTCAGGTAATTTGTATGGAGCTGTTGCACTTCAGCCCATAGTACCGTTAATTTGTTTAGCCTGGAGTATTTTGCGGCGTTCACGTTATAATGTCCCCAACGTTTGGAACCTATGTACACCACACAGTGTCAGGCACACAGTGAAATAGTTCAATTTGATTGCACAAGCAATGCAAGTACAAAGTTTATAACATCGATTATACAACGTTCCTTTTTAAGGATCCACTTTTAGGCAATTATATAAATGATAATTTCATGTCTCCAAAACTTAGTTCCCCTAACATTTGGTTCTTAAAGTACAGCGTTTCATAAGGACAAGCCGAACATGTACCACAGCCTCGGCTTCTAAAACTCCTTTCTGATGTAAGCCCGTCTTTGCCCAACTACTGCTGCATTTCCCCTTCTTTCTTCTAGAAGGTTCTAATTGTTTGACCTATTGCGCGGTAATGCGAAGCAGTTAGAACGACTAATGGTTTTAAATTCTTCCAAGAGATTCCACATAATCCAGAGACGTAATAGGTAAAATACTCTTTTTGACAATTACAAATTAAAAGACATAAAAACGTGCCGTTATATAGACATAAAAATATTTCTTAAAACCCTATACGATAAAGCAGTATTAGCAGTATCCGTTGTCAGCTGCACAACGATAATAATATTAACAGCGACGACCTCCCAAGAAGAGAATTTTCTATATCCACTAGCTTAATAGGTATAAAAAAACTTGTGCAGTTCAGATGTACACACAACTGTAGACAGGTTACCAGATGCTTAACGCTATTGCTGCGATAAATTGTATAATACGTGGCGCGCAATAAACAAAACTGCAATATACTTGTTTACATTTTGTAGTGTTAATGTTATAATGCTGCTTTTACGTTATAATTTGCCCTCCAGGTGGAAGTTTAGTCCACGTAAAGCCTGCGTAACACCGTTAACGCTATAGAGCACAGAACACCAACACTGTATTTTAAGCAATTTTATATGGTGTTTCGGACACAATCAGCATTTATGTATGGTGTCATGGACACCGAAAACTTCTGCTTAGCGGCGATGAAAGTCCTTAGGCAGGGTGCCTGATATTTTTTCCGCTGCAGGGAGTTTATACTTTGCAAGCTTTGTCGATGCACTTCCTATGCGAAGCATTAAGCGGCATGGTTTATGGGATACAATCAATTAGCGTAAATATTTTCAAATTTCACTTAGCTAATTTTCCTGCCTTATTTAAACATTTGTTTAACGATAGGGTGTCGTAGGCACCGTAGTGTAATGTACACTGTATTAGCAAAACCATCACTTGTGATGCATATATAGCCTTCCAACTATCATGTACTATATATGCTATGGTCGTGATTACACAGTGATAAATCTTCCATGTGGCGTGCGTTTTATAACGTAAACGCAGCATAACATGTGCTGCATGTATATATGTTTTGTTTTTAGGTATTTCAGGTACGGCCTTGCTTAGTATGCTGAGTATGTTGAGCTTTGCTTGACCGTGCTTTTCCCTTACAAGACAGTCTACAGAGAGGGTAGATACCGGATATTTCTCCGGAGTCCCAATAGGCTATACATCCGGTTGATTTACACATGGATGTCCCCTCTCTGCTAAAATTTTCTTTTATACTACCAGACAATGTTGTTACCGATAGACATTGCCAGGGAATACCAAATCCTTCGTCTACAACAAAATTAAACCTAAGCCGAGCAATGGCTATAATTCCTATAACAATAACCAAATTTAAAGTAAAAGCAAACGAACGAGCCCTACTCGGCGAAAACTGCTATCGTAAATGTCCTGCAAAAAATACATATATAAAGGTATACACATGAACAGCCACGGTTGGGATATCACTGTCGAATGCGAGACCTGCGTATCAAATTCATGTATCGGAGTTTAGTGGTCACGCGTGACCTAAATTTGTATTACACCGCATTTCGTGGACTGACTCTATTATAGGCATTACATACATAAAACATAACTACCACAAAATTATTAATAACATGGCATAAAGACATTCATGTTTCAATGCATAGAAACATAGAATTTTCCGGTAAAAATTACATTTTACATTGATTTTCCGATTTACAGCATAACTTTAACGCTAAACTTCTGATCCGATGCCGTTGGCCTTCATGCACTGTTGTATGTCTATGATCTGGCATGTTTTTATGTTATGACATTTTCATAAAAATGTAATATTTGTGCCATTGACATAAAACTGTAATATTAGTGCCATTTGGCCAAATTTTACCTCAACGTCTTTATACGCATTAAAATACCACGTCTTTTGGCTGGATTTACGAACAATTTTATCATATATATATGACATACTACGCGTTCTTGTAATATTCCTAAATTTACCACCTAGTACATTATATACTATTGATACACTACGTTGATTAACCTGCATTCGTGGCATTAAATCTCAATCCAGGTAGCGTTAAATCCGTAAACCAGGTGTCGTTACGCATATATAATTTAAGATTCAAATACAAAAACGTATATATTATCTATTATCACTTGCAAGCTTACATCGTTGAATCTCTATATATGCTGAAGAACTTACGAGATAATTGCGTTAAATATATATAAATGTTTCTGACCCTTGTAAGCTTGATATGGGTCTTTTCCGTTATCCCCCAGCCCGAATTTGGTGAATTTTGAAGATACAAAGCTGATTTTGGTATCTATCGATTCAACATAATGAGTCTGTTCAGAAAATACTCATTTTGCCCATATCCCTGAAAATTATTTTTTCGATTTTTTGATGTCCCAATGGTCCCCCCTGGGAAACTCAAAATGCTTTTTCTTCGGAATATAGTCGTCTTGCGTATCATTAGATTCGGCTTGATGATAGGGAATCTATTGGTGTGTAGTTTGTTGAAATCTACATTTACTATTAGAAAGTTATGGGAGCCCAAATAACCCTGAGGAACGAAAATAAAATGCAGGCTATGCCGTTCTCGATATGCTAAGCTTAAGCCTCAGTCTTAGCCTAATTTAAGGTCCTTATATGAGACATACACTAAGCTTAAGCCTAACTCGGAGGGCTGGCGCCCCCGAACCTCCCGCTCTAAGCTGTTCTTTTTTCTAACGTGATAATGTGCCGCCCCTCAGGGTTACTTGAGCCTTTATAACTTTCTAACGCTGGCGTAGATTTCAATAAGCTACACACCAGTAGATTTCTCTGATCAAGCTGAGTCGAATGATACAAAATATGACCATATTCCTGAGAAAAAATTTTTGAGATGCCCAGAGACTTCAAAAAATCGAAAATTTTGTCAGGACCTGAATCTATTGATACCAAAATCAGATCTGTAACTTCAGAAATTATCCAAAATAGGCCTAGGGGATAACGGAAAAACCCTTGATATTTTTAACATCTGATAAAAACAATTGAGCAGGGTACGCGGTCATTTAACCTTAAATACGGTTCCATTAATTCGAGAATTTGCCGCTCGCCAATTTCGATTGGTTAACGGACTTCAGCGATCGTGTTTGAAAAACTATTCCAATATGGCTGCAGTTAAAGCATGCAATTAAGCGAAGGTTATAATGCACAGCCTGAGAAATGGTCAATAACGTAACAACAATATTCAGTCAATAATGTTCACGGTGATTTATATTTAGCCCATTACGTCCGCTAAAGACATATTCAAAAATATAATATGTTAAAAATAGGTGATTGTCAGTCACTATACACACTTTCCCTATGATTACTTAGCTTTTTGCTAAAAGTACAAAAACAGTATCGAAGCATTATTAATGCTGAGGCTAATTTGTAAATTTAGGGGCGTAAGTGAAATGCATAGTACGCAGTTCTCGATATACCAAACCCAAATCACGGGTTCTTACAGTCGGCTTAATATTAAGCTTGGATTGGGGGCTGTCGGCCACGAACCCTATTTCCCCTAAGTTGTTTTTCCTAAGCTTACATATCGTCCAGCCCCTACATTTGACATTGACCAATACTGAAATTAACACACATTTGTCGTAACAGTTCATTGATAATATTTACATACGCTTTACAAATAAAATAATTTCCAGTAATTGTTGCTATGATACTCAAGTATGCAGTCTATAATTAGTCTTTTACTAGAGTTATCTTTTTGTAGCTTCTGTTAATATTATTCGCTTTTGAAACAAATTTAAGTAATGGTATCGCAACAAATCGCTTTAATTGAGCCTTCGCGTTTCATTGTTGGCATCTCGGAGGACCTAACTGAAGTTGACGAAAGCTGGATATGGTTTTCAACCGGCTTTTCGGCCGCTTTTGAATATTCCACAACCGCAAAGACAAAAACATGGATAATACTGAGAATTGACCCGCCAACCTAAACAAAGCAATAACAATTGAACTGTTATCTCGCTCAGCTTGATTTGGGCCATATACATGCACGGATGAAGTCCGAAGCCCCAGAAAGACAGCGGGTTCAATAGGGAGGGGGTCTCTGCAGCGGGGGGTCATTTGGACGGGGGTAGGGTCGTTGGTGAGATAAATTTTTGAAAATTTTTGTTACCCAAATTTTCAAAATTCCTTGGGTTGAGTAGTAGGAAAAATACGGGTTCTGGCGCAGATAATTAATGACCTGTCAAATTTTCAGGGGAAATAATGATTAATTACCATTCAAAAATGATTAATGATCCTTATATAATAAACACATATACATGCATACGTAATACATGGTCCCCCTTCGCCCGCATTATAATATATACATATACATATATACGTAATACATATAATAATAGTGCCCTCCGCCCACGCATTATATAATATATACATACACATATATACGTAATACATATAATAATGCTCCCCCTCCGCCTAGGCATTTATTCAATTAAGGACTCATCACTTTGGAATGTTATAGAATCTTCCATTTGCACAATTCCAAAAATTCAACCAATCAGCTTAGCAGAGAATACATGAAAAGGCTATAAAAGGCTGTTTAAATTTAAATTGTCAATCAGTTTACAATGGCTTTCGTGTCTGAAATGGTCGGTTTTATGCTTACACTGCTCTCCAAACCACTACGAGGTTTTTTGGAAAGTAATCAAATTACCTCACGTCGCAGTCATTAATCCACATGATATGTAACCTATCAATTAAAAAGGAATCTTAGTCCTTAATTAATATAGCAACCGTTACATTCACTTTACCTTTAGCTTATTAAAAACGTCAACTTCCTGATACACATCTCATTGTATATTGCAAAAATCAGCATTTCACTATCTCACTCGAATTCATTTCTACTGTATAAAAATATAATTTTTCAACGAGCTTTTGTTATTTGCGCACAGCTATAACTACAAAATGTCGTTCATTTTAAATTTTCCAATCTACAATTTTAATTCAATAATGTATTTAATTGTTAGCAAGTAAACTATAAAATGTTTATCTACATGGATTTAATATATATTATTAATTGTATATTTTCTATTCCATGCTCTAGTGTATATACCCCATATCTTTATCGTACTGATTTTCCACAAGTCCTTGTCCCAAACAATAGTCTATAAATGTGTCAGATATGTTGTCTGCTATTACGGTTGGCTCGATTTGATTTAAATACACATCACATAAAGATTCAGATGATAAACTGTCCCACATAGAAGTTGGTTCGCTTATTGACATATCAATGTTGGTTTCAACTGTCTCAACGTATTCTTTGTTTGGATCTTCTTCATAAAACGACTCATTTAACATAACTTCACCGCTGGTGATAAATGGTGTCGCTGCGTCATTACACAGTGTTCCATCATAATGTACATCGGTATTAACAGCAATGTTGTTTGTTGTTTTGGGCAATTTTGGCGTTGTGAGACTATGCAAAAAGTCGTATATAATGTCATTGCAATTTTTCAATTTTGCTAAATGATTCCCACGTTTCATGCCAAGAGACTAGACACAAAACAACCATTACCTGTATCGAACTGAACTATATAAATAGGGTCTATAAACATTAAAACACGTATGCTTAAATTTGCAGGTAAATATACTTAATATATCTTTAGGCTCATTTTATTACACAGAGTATAAGTAACAAGTACACGTTCCATACATGCACATCCTCAAGTTGGTAAAACATGTTTTGAAATCCAGTATTGTTATGTTGTGTTAGACTGTAATAATCCATGAGTAAACATAAGGTGCGCCTCCTACCATCCTCTATTGTTAAAACGAAATATGATTTCATTGTTCCGTGAATAAAAATTTCCTTTTTTTGGTTAACGACCTATTTACAAAAGCCTAATTGTGTTATATAACAGGAAACTAACAGTCGAAATTGGAAACGGTTACTGAAATCAAGGTTTTGTTCTATAACACATTTTGTACATGGCGTTAAAAGAGGATGGTTGGGGTTGAATTTTAAGTTTACTCCTGCATAAGTTTCAGCTAATCATTCAAATAACCTATCCCTACAACCCTTACTAGCTAATTTACTGAATTTGGAACACGTTTTCATAATTTCACACAGTTTTTTAAATAAAGTGTTCTTATATTTCTGTTTACATATCTTCGCTATTTCGATCAACAATTTTCTTAACAAAAGAAAGAAACATTTACACATATATTTCATTACACTCTTCTAAAGTCATCTAAAACACAACATCCACAGTTTTTTTATAATATTCATGTAGTCTACCAAAGCGTTGACGTTATAATGCATTCGACTACTTCTTTTTCTCAAACATTTAGATTATTTTTACGTATATAAAGTTTACACTTTACTTACCATACATTTTATCTTTTTAACATCAAATATTTGTGCTTTATTTTCCATGGTAATCACACAGTTATACATAGTGAAGGGTGACGGTTTTTCATAACGTTCTTTGTTGTTGCATTTAGTATCTCGATAATATTTTGCCAGCAAATTCTTGC
The DNA here is from genome assembly GCA_030248225.1 of Trileptium ribeirensis. Classification (NCBI taxonomy): domain Eukaryota; kingdom Metazoa; phylum Nematoda; class Enoplea; order Enoplida; family Thoracostomopsidae; genus Trileptium; species Trileptium ribeirensis. The sequence goes on along the minus strand of JASANE010020818.1, from coordinate 74,992 downwards.
AGTCTATCAAATTCTCCACAGGTTCCCAACTATGTTGCCAATTAACCAACACCTGAATTTTTTCCATTGACCAATCTCTAAACAAATCAGTTAGTGCATCAATATCATTACTAATAAAGGTATGGGAATTATTTCCGCTAAAATTTTACATACTGAGAAATGCCCCTTCAACGAAACCCCTATTACCGTCAAACATTTTCGAACCGCTTGATCAACAGTAAACAGATGATAACATATGCTAACAACAGTAAACTTAAACATATAAAACTATAACTTCGTGCTGACTATGTCATGTACAAGCAGGTTAGATTAAAAGTGATCCAAATCACTGATTTCTAATTTATTTTGTGTTATAACATAGTGCTGTGTATATGGTTTTGTACCAGCAGCTCATTGTGTTTAGATGCTATCCTTAAACCCATGACCTTCCGGCTCAACGCATTTATTCAAGCAGAATTTATTTCCAGTGTAGCTAGAAGCTATTTATTCGTGCATCAAAGCTAAAATACAAAAATCATACTTTTACATTTTATCAAGCTATAAATACATTCATTATACGGATGTTGAATAATAGTTTTGCGTAGCCAGCGGTGGGTTCTACAAAACTGCCAAAATTTTATCTGAATGAGTTACGGATATGTTTGGATTTCATCGAAACCGCACAGTGGCAAAGTACTAATAATGTATGGTATTACTTGCATGGAGACTTACCTATTAAGAGAACGGTTTCGTCACGTATATGCGTAAAATGCATATTTCATATTTTGCATATACTATTCGCCATGTACAATTTATATTTCGATGTTATATATGTGCTGCACATGTTATACGAATTGTTACTAATTTGGTCGTGAATCCTTTTGTCTACAATTATTATTGTGCTCTTTCATCTACATTTTTGTTTTCTTACTATAACTAGATCTTTCGGTTGAGAACTACTTTTTAAATCAGAAAACAAAGTAAACTTTATCAAGTAAACTTGAACGATCTGGAGACACGTCCACAACAAATATCCCAAACCCTCCAAACATGTCGATAGGAGAGAAGCCGAGATCCCGGTTCCGATAGTTTAGTCCATATAACAGACTTACATAAACCTCAGGACAGCTTTTTGTGTTAACAAAAAGCGGTGTTTGTCCAGGTAAAGTTAGATTATTAACAAGCACTTGAAACATTGACATCTCCGGAAGCTTTAGATTGTAGATATTCTTGCTTACGTTTCCATTATAGGTGTCTTTTGACACCATCCACACAATTATCTACAATCTAAAGCTTCCGGAGATGTCAAAGTTTCAAGTGATTGTTAATAATCTAACTTTACCTGGACAAACACCGCTTGTTGTTAACACAAAAAGCTGTCCTGAGGTTTATGCAAGTCTGTTACATGGACTAAACTATCGGAACCGGGATCTCGGCTTCTCTCTTATCGACATGATTGGAGGGTTTGGGATATTTGTTGTGAACGTGTCTCCAGATCATTTAAGCAGTTGCGGCAACTATGTTTCGAAAGTGAAGGATGCAATCTTAGGTTGATTATGGACTTTACAAAACTCTAAACGAATCTATGGTTCTATTTGTGATGGGGGAATTTACGAAGACTTTGAAGATGAGTAAAGATGATAATAAAATTGAATGGATTTAATGTTTGTGTTTAAATGTGTTGTTGAATTTATATAATAAAAAACTAAAAAAATTACACATGAAAAGGATTTGTACATGATTTTATGTATTCAATATGGATACCTTACGCAAATTTTTCTCAAAGCGAAAACGTGAGGAAGAACAAATTCGTGAGCTAAAACGACAGATTGGTGTACTACGCGAGCAGGAGGCTCTGGGAATGGACGTAGCAGATACATTCCCACCCTCTGTGGAATTGAGGGAACTGCTACGAAGGAAAAGTAAAAAGTAAAATTGTTTTTAATTTGGATGCTTTTGGCATCCAGCACATAACTGAAACTTGCATGCTGGACACAACGAATGATATCAGATATGATCTTGAATTCTCGTAGAATTAATGTATAATATCCCCTATGTAAAACAGAACATAGAATTTTACATATATGCGAAACATGAAGTTCTGTCTCAAGATGATTATGGGGTTAAGCCAACACGTATTAAATACCTTACGTTATTTAATCTTAAGCCAGGAAAGGTCTACTGTTCAAAACCTAATAATTATTACCGGAGTTATAATTTCCAAGTAAAATAGTAAAATTGTTCATAAATGCATAAATACATAAAAAGGACAAATAAGTGATAACTAGCAACCAATGGTATTCAAATCAAGTAAAGTAGCGGTGAAAAGATAACAAGAGATAGCATAATTCTTATCGTATTAATGCGATTGCAAAATAAATTCTGTTTATTGCCTAAAACAAAAATGTGAGTAAAACTGTTGGCATCAATGCGCTAGAACTCAGCAAAATGACATTGAAAGCTGAGTGAGTGATCTCTTAAATAGTATTTAAGCGCAGGATGTTGTAATAATTTTGAAACGCACGAATGAAACTGTGACCTAGAAATTAAGCGAAGCGTTAAGGGTATAGGACACAGTTTAACAATCTTAGTATTTGATAAATGAATAAGCTTCTATAAAACAGGCTCTGCGAGTTATAATGTTTATGAATTCATACAAGTGAACAGTAGTACAGTTCAGCATATTGCTGTATTAAACTGTGCTTATGTAGACCCAACGTTTCAACTTTCAAGGTCATTTTATATATGAAAGATAGGCTGTAATTTCAAAGTCAATCTTAAGTTATGTGGTGCAAACCAAGAATTAGCGCATTATAATGTGAAATAATTTACAGTTTAAAACCTTTATAGCAAGGTTATGTTCTTTGTGTCGGGAAGAATTTTGGTTAAATTGATAGAAATTGTTAAACTAAACCGTTTACCTAATAATATAAAATAAATCAAAACCACCATTCAAATTCGCGAAATTAAGATCATTTATAATGATGTAAATGGCACTGTAAAAGAAAGTTGTTTCAAGTTTAGAGACCATATTTGTAAATGCAGCGTTTGTCGTTTGGTGTATCTAACAATTGACAGCCTTTCCCATTCTGACCAATATTGTAATTTTAATATCTCAATTTTTTCTCTTTTCTCTTGCTTAAACCATGAGTTGCCAGATTGCTTCAAAAGAGAATTCAAAGTTCGCTCTGTTAAAGATATGGTAAGGTGGACATTATTGCTATAGTTACTACATTACTGCTATAGTTGAAATTATTACGTATAAATACTTAACTATGTTTTACAAACACGTAGATGTACAATGCTCTGCAACTCGAGACAATTGTTGTGCAAATTTCCTAAACATAGTGCATGCAGTAAAATACATAAAATCAATTCAAATCTCTGTTATGGAAGACTACAGTCACAGAGAGCAAAACGCTGTTAATGAAACCAAAATTATATAGCCAAAAAGTTTTTGATTACTTTTTTAGTAGCACATTTGAAGCACATTTTTAGTACGTATAAACAATTTTCATAAAGGGATCTTAAATATAACACTTGCATATATTATCAGATGTTTGATGAAGTTTACTTTGTTTTCTGATTTAAAAAGTAGTTCTCAACCAACGGTCCACCGAAAGATCTAGTTATAGTAAGAAAACAAAAATGTAGATGAAAGAGCACAATAATAATTGTAGACAAAAGGATTCACTACCAAATTAGTAACAATTCATATAACATGTGCAGCACATATATAACATCGAAATATAAATTGTACATGACGAATAGTATATGCAAAATATGCAATATGCATTTTATGCATATACGTGACGAAACCGTTCTCTCAATAGGTAAGTCTCCATCCAGGTAATACCATACATTATTAGTACTTTGCCACTGTGCGGTTTCGATGAAATCCAAACATATCCGTAACTCATTCAGATAAAATTTTGGCAGTTTTGTAGAACCCACCGCTGGCTACGCAAAACTATTATCATTCAATATCCGTATAATGAATGTATTTATAGCTTAATAAAACGTAAAAGTATGATTTTTGTATTTTAGCTTTGATGCACGAATAAATAGCATCTAGCTACACTGGAAATAAATTTTGCGTGAATACATGCGTTGAGCCGGAAATCATGGGTTTAAGGATAGCATCTAAACAGAATGAGCTGCTGGTACAAAAGCATATACACAGCACTATATTATAACACAAAATAAATTAGAAATCAGTGATTTGGACCACTTTTAATCTAACCTGCTTATAAATGACATAGTCAGCACGAAGTTATAGTTTTATGTGTTTAAGTTTACCGTTGTTAGCATATGTTATTATCTGTTTACTGTTGATCAAGCGGTTTGAAAAATGTTGACGGTAATAGGGGTTTCGTTGAAGGGGCATTTCTCGGTATGTAAAATTTTAGCGGAAATAATTCCCCCACCTTTATTAGTAATGATATTGCTACACTAACTGATTTGTTTAGAGATTGGTCAATGGAAAAAAATTCAGGTGTTGGTTAATTGGCAACATAGTTGGGAACCTGTGGAGAATTTGATAGACTGCAAGAATTTGCTTGCAAAATATTATGGAGATACTAAATGCAACAACAAAGAACGTTATGAAAAACCGTCACCCTTCACTATGCATAACTGCGCGATTACCATGGAAAATATAGCACAAATATTTGATGTTAAAAAGATAAAATGTATGGTAAGTAAAGTGTGAACTTTATATACGTAAAAATAATTTAAATGTTTGAGAAAAAGAAATAGTCGAATGCATTATAACATCAACGCTTCGGTAGACTACATGAATATTATAAAAAAACTGTGGATGTTGTGTTTTAGATGACTTTAGCAGAGTGTAATGAAATATATGTGTAAATGTTTCTTTCTTTTGTTAAGGAAGTTGTTGATCGAAATAGCGAGGATATGTAAACAGAAATATAAGAACACTTTATTTAAAAAACCGTATGAAATTATGAAAACGTGTTCCAAATTCAGTAAATTGGCTGGTAAGGGTTGTAGGGATAGGTTATGTGAATGATTAGCTGAAACTTATGCAGGAATAAACTTAAAGTTCAACCCCAACCATCCTCTTTTAACACCATGTACAAAATGTGTTAGAGAACAAAACCCTGATTTCAGTAACCGTTTCCAATTTCGAGTGTTAGTTTCCTGTTATATAACGCAATTAGGCTCTTGTACTAAAAAGCTTAATTGTTGGCAAACATTTTCAATTTATCACGTATGAAATACGAAACGGATTAATTTCTGTTCATTAACCAAAAAAAGGAAATTTTTATTCACGGAACAATGAAATCATATTTCGTTTTAACAATAGAGGATGGTGGGAGGCGCACCTTATGTGTACTCATGGATTATTACAGTCTAACACAACATAACAATACTGGATTTCAAAACATGTTTTACCAACTTGAGGATGCGCATGTATGGAACGTGTACTTATTACTTATACTCTGTGTAATACAATGAGCCTAAAGATATATTAAGTATATTTACCTGCAAATTTAAGCATACATGTTTTAATGTTTATAGACCCTATTTATATATTTCAGTTCGATACAGGTAATGGTTGTTTGTGTCTAGTCGCTTGGCATGAAACGTGGGAATCATTAGCAAAATTGAAAAATTTGAAAAATGACATTATATACGACTTTTTGCATAGTATCACAACGCCAAAATTGCCCAAAACAACAAACAACATTACTGTTAATACCGATGTATATTATGATGGAACACTGTGTAATGACGCAGCGACACGATTTATCACCAGCAGCGAAGTTATGTTAAATGAGTCGTTTTATGAAGAAGATCCAAACAAAGAATACGTTGAGACAGTTGAAACCAACATAGATATGTCAATGAGCGAAGCAACTTCTATGTGGGACAGTTCATCATCTGAATCTTTATGTGATGTGTATTTAGATCAAATCGAGCCAACCGTAATAGCAGACAACAGATCTGACACCTTTATAGACTATTGTTTAGGACAAGGACTTGTGGAAAATCAATTCGATGAAGATGTGGGGTATATACACTAGAGCATGGAATAAAAAAAATATACAATTAATAATATATATTAAATCCATGTAGATAAACATTTTATACTTTACTTGCTAACAATTAAATACATTATTGAATTAAAATTGTAGATTGGAAAATTTAAAATGAACGACATTTTGTACTTATAGCTGTGCGCAAATAACAAAAGCTCGTTGAAAAATTATATTTTTATACAGTAGAAATGAATTCGAGTGAGATGGTGAAATACTGAGTTTTGCAATATACAATGAGATGTGTATCAGGAAGTTGACTTCATTTTAATGAGCTAAATTTAAAGTGAATGTAACGGTTGCTATATTAATTAAGGACTAAGATTCCTTTTTAATTGATAGGTTACATATCATGTGGATTAATGACTGTGACCTGAGGTAATTTGATAACTTTCCAAAAAACCTCGTAGTGGTTTGGAGAGCAGTGTAAGCATAAAACCGACCATTTCAGACACGAAAGCCATTGTAAACTGATTGACAATTTAAATTTAAACAGCCTTTTATAGCCTTTTCATGTATTCTCTGCTAAGCTGATTGGTTGAATTTTTGGAATTGTGCCAATGGAAGCTTCTAGAACATTCCAAAGTGATGAGTCATTAATTGAATAAATGCCTAGGCGGAGGGGGAGCATTATTATATGTATTACGTATATATGTGTATGTATATATTATATAATGCGTGTGCGGAGGGGACTATTATTATATGTATTACGTATATATGTATATGTATATATTATAATGCGGGCGGAGGGGGACCAAGTATTACGTATACATGTATATTTTTTTATTATATAAGGATCATTAATCATTTTTGAGAGGTAATTATTCATTATTTCCCCTAAAAATTTGACAGGTCATTAATCATCTTCGCCGGAACCCGTATTTTTCCTACTACTGGGTTGTACCAATTTCGTCGCAGTGGGAGGTCATATAGACGGCGAAGTACGGTCGTCGGAGGAGATAAATTTCTACAAATTTCTGGAACCCAAATTCTTTGGCACTCATTTTACCAATTTTCCCCGATTTAGCCCATTTTTTGCTCATTTTCCTAAATTTTCAGCACAACTGCGGCAAGGAAGGGGACACCTTATAGGCACGAGCGTCAAGAGGATCGGACTGCCTACCATGGGAGATTGGTTACGCTCCGACGGGATCCTAGCCTCAGGGAGAATAACCCTCCCTGTCCCCAACGAGCATATATGGTCATATAATAGGATACTCAAATTTTTTTCTAGATTAACTTGTATAAACATTTAAATTTTAAATTATGCACGTAATAACTGGCGTGTTCATATTTAAAATTGTTAATTAGTAAATAGTTTGCATAGGTTTCATTTAGATTTGGCATTTAAAAACTGTATATACATAAATTTTACATGTTTGATTTGAACCCTCCTGGTATTAGCTTGGCATTGCACAACAAATACAATTCACTAATTTTTAACGAAGGTCGTTTCTATAATTGCTTTTCAACGAACAGCCTGTTGCAGACCCCTCTGTTTTATGCGACCCTGACCAACTGTGTGTTGATGTGCTTCCACATTTTTATAGTTTTAATACTTGTATTGTGTATATTTAAGCAATTTCATTGTTTGCTATTGCAGATTGTTCAAAAATTTGGCAGAGTTGTTCTGGGTGATACCAGTTTTTGGGTATCGTAACTAACCTGAACATATACAGTAAATTCAGGATAATTCAAACTAATGTGGAAATGGTACGATTTAGCTATGAACATCATGCTAAAGGCATTGAATTGGGCTTTTGTCAACGATAACAATAAGCAATGGTGTTAAAATGCTTTTGGTTAGAATCAAAAATTTACAGGCTTTAATAAAAAGAATTTAACATTGCATAAGTAATAACATCCGTAAGAAACATACATAACACATTTGGGATATATTAGAGTTAATTTTTTGAATGTTACGTTAATTTCACTTATTCAACAATAGTTCAATGTGGTTTTTTAAAAATAGATTGTATTCTAGATTTTAAAAATAGATTTAATTATTATTGCCACATTTTAGGTAATAAAATTGGTTTTGTTGTTCATTTTCAAAAAATATATATACTATTCTAAGGTGTCATCTCGCCGAGCTTTTTCAAACATAACTGATTGTGCAAATGGGTTACCTATAACTTACCCACAATCCAAGTAAGCCGCCAATATTGGACAATAACTCAGTTGTCGACTGCGTTGCGAACTGTTTAATTACTGTGACTTCTGCTCGGCCAAAGTAAAATGTTATTACAATCTCATTTCTCCACTCGTACGAGTGTGAATCCATCATGAACTGGTTCCTTGGTTGCTCTAAATACCTGAAGGTGCTAAATGTTATATAGTTAACAAAACAAACATTAACGTTGCGAACTGGTTCCTTGGTGGCTCTAAATACCTGAAGGCGTTAAGTGTTATATAGTTAACAAAACAAACATTAACGTTATTTTCCATGCCTGAATTATAAAGGTACGCTTGTGTACTACAGTTTGAACACATAATAACCGCGATCAGAAGCCATAAATAAAAACTTATTTACTAGTAATTTGTGTTATTTTTTAATTTTTTAGAATTTTACATTCCGAAAACACCTCAGCAATATATATATATGACGAAATAGGTGTAACATTTTTAACGCTGTTGTACACCAAATGTTGTTGTCTTGCTCCTTTGATTAGTCGTCAAAATGTGTATGTTGCAAACGAGAATTTTTAGAACAATATGTTTTAGGGATGGAATAACTGTCATCATGTGCAAGTTTTCATGAAATACTAGTATCCGATCGGTCGTATTTCATGCATGCAGCTAAAAGAATTGCTAAAGCGACGTCTTCTAGCTCAGTAAAATTGCTGGAAGTGCATAAAGCGGAAGTGCAGACAGTAACAATATCTGGGTTTTGGTATAAGATTGGAATAAATCAAGATATTGGTAAAACTAAGATGTAATGCTATCCAACAAATGTTCGGAGCCTTGCTGCTCTATGAAAAGGCTGTGTTAAGTTCGACTTAATTGAGGCAATCTTGCCGACTTAATAAATCCGCTAAGTTACGCCTAGGCTTACTCATGTTTCACTAAAACATAGGCAAAATTGACTCATAATGATACAAAGTTAGTCTTACTCGCTGATTCAAACAGTTTTTAGCTCAAGCTCAGCCAGAAACTCACTGCGTTTTTCTTCACCACGAAAGGACCGCTCGATAGAACCAAATTCTGATTTAATAATTTTTGAGTGTAAATCTGCAACATACCTGCTGTAAGTAATGCTTTTTGTAAACGACGAAAATTTACATGGCCGCAAGCAATGGCGTTTGCATAATGTGGTATTATGAGCAAAATTTTTGCTAACATTGAATACGCAACCAAATAGGATATCCGTCACATTACTGCACAAAATGTCTGACAAGTCGCTTCCGGTGACAATAAGATCGTTGGTTTCTGGTAAGTAAGTTGCGACCTCTCGTGGAACGCAGTGACATTTCTGCAAATACACTTATGATTATCGGTAAAGAGTTGTTAATGGATGTTAATTATTATCGATAAATGGTCGTTTGGCCGATATTCCTTTATAAATAATTTAATTCAGAATATTAGAAATATGTAGATGTCCATATCATCTTTTTTATCAGCTCCTTGAACCCATACCACGTACATACAAAGATACAATTTTAAAGGATATAACATGCACAGTAGATTTTATCGGCATACCAGATTCCGCGAGAATATTACTGAAAAATTAAAAATTTTTGAATGAAAAACCCCCTTGTTATGTTCATACACATCTTAAAGAGGACAAATACGAAAGTCTTTCACTGATTGAGTTATTTATATGTATTTAAACCAGTCATTTATTACATTTTTTTGTATATATACAAGCTAAAGGAATCGCCTTCATCCAGGAAAGTATACCATCGTAAGGCGGCTTTCAGAATGTTTCTATAACGCCCCAGCCCTCTGGTTTTGAGTATCATACTGGGCTCCTGCTACAACACAAAACACTTGCAACTGCCACTGCTTTGTGCAATCTTGTAGGCCCGATTAGAATATTCGGAGAATGTCAGGACCTCCTAGCGTATTTGGGCTAGCTATGGATATCTATCTAGTCTATCCTAGAGTAATCGCATAAATTTTTGACCCTCAAGGTGTAAGTGTATCCTTAGGCCAAAGGTGAGTGCAAGTCTAAGCTGAGAATTGTCTCACAATTGAATTATTTCCCCTACGGTCCCTATTTTCAGTTTCAACCAGTGTTTAATGTCATGATTATAGTTTTAGAAAAGTTGGCGCATGATCCACATATGTTTCTAAGTCCTTAGTTGACTATCCAGAAATGCAGATATCTGAGTATGCGATTAATGCTTATTTTTCCCTGAAAATCGCTTTGTCTTTGGCGTAAAAATAAATATCGTAACATACACTGGCGAACTGCATCCTTTCATCTTAATTACCCTTCCGGAAAATTGTCAATTTAGAACATACAGCAACACATTTGGTACGATTGGAGGCAGTTCACAAAACATCCATTAGGTTCATATTTATGACAAAATTTTGCTGTATTTTAGTTACCAATGGTAAATTTGTAACAAAAAAATTGAAGAAAACTTCGATATAATTATCTACAATTATGGATTCCGTTCAAAACATATGCACAAGCTGAGCCGAACAAACGCTGGCTGGATCTCACGTTGGGTTAATAAATTATGAGTTTTTTTGTGAAATGTACGATATTTTGGTTATTTGTGGATCGACTCGATTTTAGCTGCATTCCATTTAGCTTGTCGATTCGGCTTGAAAGGTATATAAAAAATATAATTTTATCGAAAAAATATTTTTTTCGGAAATTTTCGATGCTATTAAGGGTCGCGTGCTGCTGCCGAAAGGATTCTGTCCAGCTATGATACAAACATACATTTCTGCACCACTTTGACGACTTCGTTGTAGCATAAGTAAAAGTACACATTCTGAGAAAGGATAATTTGATCAGGGCTTAAATGTGCACTTTTGATCCAAATTCTGGTCCTAAAATGAAGGGTAGGCCGGAATTCCTCAGTTTTTAAATTTTGCAATGGCAAAATATGGCAAATCATAGTGGTTCATAATTTGAGCTTAATTTTTAGCTTAAAATTTTTCAAAATGGGTTCTTTGTCTCTGATTGGTTAAAGCAATGTGTCAGAAAAGAATGGACAGTGTACATGTGTTCAAATTCACCAAAAATGCTAAAACTGCTATCAAATTTTGATCAAAATTTGATCAAAGTTTGAGCTCCAAAAAGTTTGACATGTGGACCCACCTTTTCTGGTTGTACCTATTAAGTAAGTATATATAGATTTTTAAGGCATATTTGCCGCTTGGTCTGTGAAATATTAGTAATGTTTTTATTGAAAAAGTCATTGAAGAAGAAGCAGAGTGAGTGAGATAAGTCTTTTAACCCAACATATACCTAACCTGTAGGTGTTGATAGAAGGGCTATGGGATCTAAGCCGCCCCTAAGTGTCGCCCCGAGCCAAATCAACCCAGCCTGAAGACTCAGCACTCCCCCTGAATGCTCCAAACCCCCGCACACCGTTACTCGGCGCTCTTAAAATTTATCAAAACAGTCAATTTAAGATGAAAATTAGATTTAAATTGTCAATAAATAGGGGATATTGGGAGAAAGTTTCCACAAATTGGTAAAAAATGGGGGAAGTTTGAGGAAAGTTGTAAAAAAATTTGAGTTCCTAAAAATTTAAAAAATGCCCCGTGGACCCCCCACGCTGACCACCTGGCCTCCCCCTATGCTGACAGACCTTCGAAACCTATGGACAACCCTTTACCTGCTATCGTCTGTAATTTATAATTGCTCCTCAATATAAACTCAATTTTTACAGTGTATGTACGACCTAAAATACACTGCTTATTTTAACCCGATACTAAACCTAAACTGTTCAATGAGTAAAAAAAGTAAATAGATTTGACAAGGCCAACATCAACTCAAATTTTACGGCTAAAATTAATTCCTGTTTACAGCTTACAGAATTTAATGACAAAACAATTCATAGGGGTAGGGTCTTCGGAAACAGAACATTAGGAGTACCGTTAAAGCACTGTGCATGATTGTATTATAGCGCTTGTTAGATTTGCTAGAGCTCGTCAATCGTTTCGTAACACAAACCAATTAGCTATTATAAACCGGTGTTGGTGTTTCTGATAATATGTAACAAATATAAAATAGGTGCTTCCCTTCCGAGGAATTTAAATTAGGGTTAATCAAAAATAAAACCAGGATTATGACCCGATTGGCTCTAGTTGCAACATGAACGAGGAACATAATGTTTAACGAGTCTAAAATTGCTCGGGAAACACGCAGGGTTCACATTAGAATGCAGCGAAATGTCATATATACTTTAGTTTGCTTCTAAGTTTGGGTATGTAGGTGTTTTGCAAACTTATTATTTTTAGGTTTAAGTAGCTTTGAAAACGGCAACCATGACTTATTTCGTAATTAAAGCGCGAACGCAGTCATGTACAAATATGCCAAGACGAGATTATTTTTTGTTGATATTTTATTCGTAGTATAAAAATGGGATACGTTTGCTGTACAACATATTTGCAAGGCACGTAACGACTAGATTTACGAATAAATTTCAACATGAACCATAAAGCATACCGGAGACAATATGGTTAGGTCCGGCAGGTTGTTCACAGTATAGCACATGGTCAAAACTGACAATTCTTAACAAATGATCGTTTTGAAAACGTTCAAAAAAGTACCTGCATGTACTGTTTAGCCATGTATACGCTCAAACATTCATGAAGTTGGTAACCTATTTTAGCGTTGCACGGATAGTCAATGCTACGAATGAGCTCGTTGTCCTGTCGACTCAACTTCACATAAGCGTGAATACCAGATGGCACGAGCATCGGAATATTTTGCCAGATTCCTGCGTCACTACTAGCTATATAAATTACAGCTCCGTCTTCAGTGCTTATCGATTGTGCCCCCGTTTCGGAAGCTGATCGAGTACGTGTAGTCGATCGTTGCCATATATTGGCGAATTGCGTTGGGATGATCCAAAACTTGAATCCCTGCCGTGACCCGTCGCCACGCTGAATCCATATATTGTCTGCCTCACTTTCGTTCTCAAACTTTTTACCAAATTCGTAGCAAATTCCAGTGGCAGACTCACGCCGCAGCGGAAGAAGCCAACTACAGCAAGTTTCAGTTTCTTCAGCAAGCGTTGATGATCCTGCTAGAACAAAAACTATATTTCATAACGATAAACAGTGTGTTGTACATAATTTCTTCTGTCAAGGTAAGGCAATTTATAATAATAATGGAAAATTGTGAAAAATGTCCAATTCCAAACCTCATCTACTGTGATGACGTCCTTTGTTTACCTTTAGCAATTTTTGTCTAAATATAAATACCTTGTACTTTTATTGATTTAATCACACTGACCCCTCATAGCCACATGTATTTCAAGGTAAACGACTTACTGAAAGATAAAAATTGTAGTGCCAGAATGCATTGTTGCCGCATTAATTGCAAAATGCTATATATCTATACATCTCTATATCTCAATTTAAAATTTTGTCACAGCAGTTACACACAGCCAGAATATTTTACAGAAATGAAACTTACATAGCTAGCTTATGGCTCTGAATATTATCTTGCAAATTCGAAACTATAGATTTATCATGTGAAATTTTACCAACAGCCATAATACCTGTATCCATTGATATCAAAACCTTGTTTTTGTATAGCTATCAATTTTGCCGGTTCTGTAAGGACATTATTTCCGCTTTAACCCTTTACTTCATGAATTAGTTTGCATTTTTGCTATCGTTCAAGAAACTATTGCCGGCGCGATGCATCGAACCCGAACCATTTGCATTTAAAGTTGCATTCTATCGCCACTGACCTATGACGACGCTGTTGCATGGAGCTTAAGGGTCCTCAAAGCGGGGGGATCAGAGTCAAACGGAGACTGCGCAACAAACTGAGTTAATGCAATCCTGCGTACTGCATATATTAAGTTGCTTCACGTGTGGTAAAGGGTTATACAAGCAGTGTACTTAACTTACATTAAATGGCATCGATATACAAATAAAATTTTATAAAAATAACATGCCAACAGGCTGCACTATTCAAAATTGGATTTATTGATAAATTTGGCATGTGCAACAGAGACAGCTCTTGCCAGGATTAATAGTGCAAGAAGATTTTGCATAACAGCAAAACAGCGAACATTTAATTATTTGTTTCAGGCACTTGGTTTTAATAGATACATGCAATCAGACACAAATTATCATAGTTAAATCTCTGCTGAAATTGCAAAAGGTGATAATATATATATTTACTACGGTTAGAGGAAATTAAACGTGGAAACGGTAAAATTAGCACTTGTTGCTGAACAATTTTTAATACATGATTACAGGTAGAAATTTTCGTTTGTAATAATCTTTGTTGCTCTGCACCAGATCTAAGACGGTTGCCGTGCTCCAGATGTTCGCAGTTCTGAGTTCAGCGGTCAGAGTCATTGATTCAATTAGTAATTAGGAATCTAACTTTAAAGATCTAATGCGCAGTGAGACAAATCTGAAAACAGTGTCGCGGCTTAACAAATGTAAATAGTATATTACTGCATCAATGACAACGAACAACGAGGCCTTATTATATACTAGTTAAAGTTGGGTTTTTACACTTAGGTAATAGAAAACAGAAATTTAGTGCAGGTTTCAACCCTGTAACTGTCAACTCTAAGATGAACATGCCCGCATACTATGTTAAGTCTCAAGCAAGGATAAAGATCGCATACGAATCGCACACAGACTGTGATAGGTTCTATACTGAATAGAGTACGCCATCAAATATACAAACTTGGGAATACAAATTTCGATGTTTTAATTTTAATAATTAACAAAATCGATAAAATATAGCTTGTGTTTACGATATTTACGTCATATTCTATATACACAATTCACGAAATTTTTGCAACTTTAGTAATTCCACAACAGTTCTACTTATTTGGCTACAATTTTATACTATTATTTGACGGCCTGAGTCCTATGTTACAATTAGGTTAAATCATTCATGAGTTAGGGAGCTACGTCTGCTTACGTGAAATACTATGTTTAGTCTAAACGTTAACAATAAATTCGCCTGATTTCTATACCGTTCGGCTCAACTCGTCAACGCGGATCGATTTGTACGTAAAAGTATACATATATTAAAAAAAAAAGTTTTTCGGAACATTTCGGGTAAAGAAAAATCGAAAAAAATGTCATAAATATAATTCTAATGTGTTTTTAACCGCGGCGACGAGCAGAGTCAAAAGGTTCCAAAATTATTAGGGATTCTTCAGAATACGTATTTGTTTCCTTGGGCTTGCGTTAGCTCGAGTGTTGCTATTCACACGCTTTGTATTGTTTAATAAGGATCCGAGGAACAGCTGTTAATTATCATTTTAGCTAGTGAACAAGACTCGAAGCCGCACAATCCGTATTCAATTATCTGCGACAAAAGTTCGTTTAACATCGTACGAAATACTCATTAAACTCACGTGGGGAAACGTGAAAAACTACCTAGATTTTGCTATTACAAAACGTTTACATTTGTAGGCTGCCTCGATTAGCTCATATTTGTAAAGTACATAAGTCGTTACCTGACATAAGTAGTACCGGGATATTTGATTTTTATAAAATAATAAAATTAAAATCCATTTTCATGCCAAGGTTACCCAAAATTTTTCAACAACTGTGTCGATTGCCTATACCGACGTGGTTGAATTTATAACTGTGGGTATAACAAAGAATAGCATTTTTAAGATTTAGTCATATACCATTTGGCTTTAACATGATTTACGAACACATTAGGTATGAGCGCGCTACGCGGTATATCGCCGTTGTGCGGCCTTCTAATTTTGAGCGACTAAAGATAAATAATAAATTTTTTTTTGTTTAAGAAATACGTAATTTAAGTCACCAATGCTGAAAACATTCGCACCCTCTGGTCATAAACCTTGCATTTGCCATGGAAGAAAAGCTATTTTAACGATATATTTCAGCCACGTTGAAGACGTGGTGGTGCAGCAGTAAACTCTCGAGTTAAAAGAACTTAATTCACGAAACAACCTGTTTGACCAAAATCAAGCTGCGAAGCCTAACGTTGTTTTATTTTAATAAAGAACTGCTTAGTGCGGTGGTATCGGGTACTCCCCGGACTTAATTTTAGGCTTACATAAGGAGGGCTTATATGAAACCCTTAACTTAGACTAGGACCCAGGCATTAGACGGTTTCAAGCCATTTAGCAGCTGTTCGTATCGACGTTTAATAAGTTAATGACAAGTGGAAGGTGACATCGGGAGCTACTCAAAGAAACCATATAATACCAACTTTGCGATGTGAATTACTTTCAGATTTGGCTTATCAGGTAACCCAGTTTTCTATAATATCATCGTTGACTAATTAAGACACAGAAGATTAAAACGTCGGATACATCCGCCAAATAAACCATCAGCTCGTCAGCAAAATTTTCAAATCGATTCATGATTATCTGTTTGAAACAAATTGTTTGTTTCAACTTGTTTTTTGGCTTGCAGAAGTATCCTAGCCATACAAAACTACAATATGTTGCCAACGTCACACCCACAACAAAGTATTTTGTATGAAACCTGAATAATTTTGTTGTTTTCTTCATTAGTTGTAAAAATTCTGCGCCTCCATTGTGCTTTATCTACGCAAAATATTTTATTTCTACCAGATTTGTATTTATATTTTAGTGGAACAACGAATAAAAATTTCTTTTCTTCTGCTTGTTTTTCTCAGCCCTATGGAAATAGTAAAGTAATATTTGACGCAAGTTCACAATATACTAACAACGTTTAGATCCATTACATTTGATTCAAAACGTTTTAATACCTGATTTGCAAGCTTTAACGATGTCATCGCAATCTAGCAAAACACTATTCAGAAGTGAGTTGACAGTAAAATTGTGGCTTTTGAGCCATTCGACTAGTTTGAGTTGATTTCTAGCTACGTCTGCAACTGATAGTTGGTAGTCCACATTTTGTTCATGCGCATCAATTGACTCGCTATGTGCATCATAAGTAATTATCCGGTTGTTGTCCAAGTACACCCTACAAAAATACATTGCAAATTTGTATAAGTGCTGTTCCTGCGTTTGGATCTAATATATAGGAGTTATAAACAGCATTCTTGTTTTACGCTATTTTTGTGATGTGAGCATAAAGTCCCCTGGAATAGTGCCGCTTTACCCAGTCATGAATGATGTGATACAAAATTTCGTCTTGGGCGTAGTAGTGCTGGCCAACGGCTTTAAAACATTCGGCCGACCGTCGGCGGCAGACGACCGACGACGGGGCTGTAGCTCTACGTCAACTCAAAAACTTTGCGACGCCAAACGGTGACTGACTGCCAAACAGCTTCATTTCTGCGATACGAATTTAATATTCCCAAATGCGTCTTCAATATTTGTGCAAAAATAGAATTGAATATTAAGGTCTCGCAGGGCGAGCTATAGCAAGTGTCAAATGCTACTCCTAGGTAGACTATAGCATAACTGTACTATATTTAATGCGGCGCAACAGCCGCCTCAACGTAAGGTGACCTCTTGTCACCGGACGATAGGCAGAGGGGCAACGGAGAGTCCGCAGAAGCGGCGGCAACTGCAAAGGTAACCCAAGTGGAACGTTAAGTACGCCACTGCTTCTGTGACGTCAAATTGCCGTCGATGAAATGATGCTACTTATTGTTATTGTTACTCGATTACCAGCGCAGTCGAACGTGCGGTAAGATGGAGTGCTTGGAGAGTTCGGGCTTCGTTGGAATGTAAGGATTCCTATGAATGAACGACTGTTATTCTGCAGAGCCGAATTCCTGGCGGTGACGAAATCCTTTTTCAAACACAGGGAAACTGTGTATTCTACTTGGTTACACCTGCGATGGCGGTAACCGGCATTGCTTGATATAGTCTTGGTACGATACCAACGAATGCAAATTGTAATAACTGTATTTGCTATGACTGGAATCAGTGCGGGTTCAGATCATGTAATGGTAGCATCACACCTAGCACAATCACCGACAGACTAGTTCAGGTGTAGATGTTTCGTCGACTAAACATCGCGACCTGAAACAAGAGAAGCGCCACCGTGGGATCTCGATGGTGCTACGCTCAAACATACGAGTGTTCAAATTTTGCACCATGAGAAAGTGCATGAAACGAATAACACGCTGGATAAATTGGCAATGTATATTCGCTAATGTGCTGACTAATCGAAAATCGATGTCGTAAAGAAACGAAACAAATGACGGATCAATGAAAATTCAGCTTCATTGCTTAACCGACGGAACATCGACAACCGTGTTTTCGATGATTTATCAAGAAACGGACAGTTACGTCAAGGAAAGACAACAACAAAAGTCGGCGTGTGCTACGAAACAGGATTGCTCAATTCGAAGATGACTGGATGATGACGAAATTAGCAGAAAGTACTACAAACATTGGCTGACGGTTAGCGAACTGTATACCAAACAGTACAATTTCTAGCAAAGGAATTAGCCATCTCTAATGCTAGAGGATTGAGATCGACGCAAATCGACCTGGATATAAAAATATAAGTGAAAATTTCCTCGAATACTCAACGTCGGTCGGTCAACCAATTCGCTCGCGGATGTTTATTGAACCAAAATCCATTGAAAAACAACAAAGTGAAAGGTCTGAATGGCGTTCCTGCCGAACGTGTGAATGGAATCGTTGCAATAAATGTACGAATCCACAAACAGTTGTAGACTGCTGAAAGAACTGTGGCAAAATTCCTGTTGTGTCCACCATCTTGGGAGGGCGCGTTCTTTTATTACTGAACTAAGGTCATTACGATAATCTAAACTTTGGAGAAGTATAGTGGTTCTTGAAGCACTATCGAAAGTCATAAACACCGTCATCAATGACCGTTTGCAAAAAATGGGCGAAGCAATTTGGACACCATAGCAGCATGATTTCTGACGTACTCGCATAACATTAGATTGTATCTTCATAATCCGTATAATTGCCGAAGAGTTCGTTATGACATCATACACTGCCCGATCTGCTGACACGACAGACTATTCGTCCTCTTTCTTGACTTTTAGAAGGCGCTATACTCGTGCGATAGAAACCTGCGCTGGGCCCTGCTACTTCGTAGTCGTATGCGAAGTAACGTCATTCTAATCATTTGGGCCTGCCATGACAGCTTGACATTTAGGGTGACGTACAAAAATAATTTGAGTGAAAGATTTTCGATCGAGACACAAGTGCGTCAAGTATTTTGTTGTGATCCTTACACTGTGGGCAAAAGATACTAGATGAAAAGCTTAAACCAAAGAAATCGACGATCGTCTCGGATATTCAATCGCTGACGATACTGGCATTGTCGAATGATCGTGGGACATCTTTCGTCGAAGTGCTGATGTCTTGGACAGTACAATCTCTAAATATACAGCGAAAGCAGACTGTCGAAGACAAAATACATGGCGACGCCCGTTGCAAGACAATCTCGGGATGTAGCTTAAAGACATATTGCTGAAATCGTTGGTACCTGTGAGTTCTTGGTAGTGTTTTTGGAAATCGAATAAATCGTCGCTTCGGAACTAACGAAGTCACAATCATGAGAATCAGAAAGGCAGCAGCTTGTTTTGGAACGCTCCGCAGAATGTGGCATTGAACTTATCTTTGAAGGTAAAAGTCAAGATTTTCTAGCTTGTGTAGGCAGCACATTATGTTATTGTGTGTGAAGCCAAGTGTGTCTTTTAGTGTCAAATGAAAAGATGTCGATGATCTTGGTATTGCGTCTAAAATCGATAAAAACTCTCTCTCTGTTGGCATACGAAAGAAAAGAAGAATTGCTAGCACAATTCGCAGTGCCAGTCCGTGAGATTACTAGTTAGTACTATAAGCGTTGGATGTATGTTACAAGTCGCCAGAATATCAGAAGACCAGCTAGCATTTCAACCTTGCTTTGTTGGAGCAAATAATCATGCAATCTCCCGACCAAAAGATCATCTTTGGACCGGAAAAAGTGCATCAACGACCATCACACGTTTCTAGTAAGAATAAAAGAAGGCCTGAGTAAATGGCAGCTGACCGTTGCAAGCAAGATTAACTCACATGGCGACAGGCAGTATTGGGTACAAATTGAGTAGTCAAGACGTCAAGTGGACCGTTTAAAAGCGAAATTTGTAACGAAGCATTTGAAACTGCTCATTGAAGACGTCGACATAAACAGAAATGCCACGAAGCAACAACTCAGTTCATATTTTAAGCCCGTGTAAAGACGTTTTAATTCTGATAGCGGGCTGAAAATCCGTGTTGGCCGATGGTGTAATGCAAAGCCTGCTGCAATGACAGTAAATGCGGACCGACAACAACATCAGATGGGTGACTGCTGCGCTCTTTGAGATAATCAATGTAGCAGCTAGTGAGCGTTTTGTTTGCCGTATTTGAGGTTTACTGCGTAGATTGCCAGCGACGATGTCAAGATGTAACAGGACCGTTCCGGTCTGTTACGTTGGCCCCAACTCTATTCAAGGTCCGTTAAGGACTCGTAGAAGCCCGAAAGGCTGATAACCAGTACTCCAACACGACCCGGCCCGACGTTCAAGTCGTGTAAACCTGATCCCTGTAGCGCCATGGATTTGTATTGCTCGTATAATCTTCTCCGTCGTTATGCCGTATGCAATCTTAACTGCTTTTCATGCGGTTATAATTGTCCGTCGTATATGTCATGCTTGTTTTTATTTGTCCGCATGTCGAATCTTTGAGACGTGTGAAAGGACGAGAACATTGGAATAGCGCTGAACTGAACCAATCATAGGAAAACTTTTAGGTTTCTAGAGCCTTCGACAAGGCCAGAATTTCTTGCGTATATTCTTAAGCACGTAAAATCAAAATTACGACCGTCTGGGAATAGGAGGCCTTTCGGCCGCTCGCCATGCATCGAACGGCAGTGGCTGTTCGCTGAACGACGAACAGCACCGACACGAAAATCCACTGGGGAGTGGTCAAATATCAAAATATTAACTTTACCCTGTTTAACCAAAACTTATCTCCATGGTTGAGCTCAAAGGAAAACAACGGCAAACGCGGAAACAACAGATTCGGATTTCCATAAACAGGTGAAGCGGTCACGGTTTCAACGAACCGTAGCTGGTCAACAGCTAGGAATTTGAATTGACGCTCCGAATACTTTTCGGTGCAAAAGTTAATGGGCTTTCCAACGAGGTCAAATAGGGCAACATCGGTTTATAGGTTGTCGAGTTATATTAATAATTTCAACTCTTATTCGTTAAAACAACCGCTGCCTACGCTAGGTAGGGTTGTTGTCATCATTTGATTGCATCATTTTTCTATGTCGCAAATATCTTTCGGCCCCTAATGTCTTCCCAAATTTAAGGCGAATCTTAGCCCGTTCCGACTCTGGCCCAAAATACCTTGTCTTTTGCTACGGCTACAATACGAAACGATTCGGGCTATGTCGCCTCCGAATTAACGCCATCGTCGAGTTGATTACCCTTCACGATTTTCTATGGAAGGCCCTAGATCGGAACGTTGGGTACGACTGTGTCGATTCATCGAATCTATGACTCAAAACGACTCACATTACGACCTGCTCCTTTGTCGGTACATAGGGCACAGCGAAACCGCGTCTGCACCCCTCATTTCTGTTAACATCAATCGATCAGAAGCGTTGTAACTGTTACCTCCTGTTCCAGAAGCAACACCGGGGAGAGTTTGGCATATCATCGAGCAGCCCAGACATCAAGGATTCCAACGAGTCCCGCCCAGCCATTCACCCACTATAACGCAAACCCTATCGTGCATGTCATTTGCTATTGTATAGCATAGAAATTAACAGTTAATTTTCTTCTATTCTGTGAAATTGCCAGCCCTAAATATTGGCATGCGACCCCTTATTCGAATCGCCTATTCTTTGCAAACACAACAATGTGCGGCGGACCTTTATCTGACGAGACCCTCCGTTAACCCGTAGCAACCCGCCAAAGTACTCCCCAAAATCGTCTAACTCGCAAGGTGGGCACAAAATTTCGAAGATTTTATCCCTGACTCGAAAGTCTGAAAATCACCCCTCATTGCTTTCGCCTCGTCGACTTCAAATATACCCGGCGGGTCTCCGTCTGCCCTCTCGTTATCGCGGACAAATAACGCCCCTATTTTCGTCAAAACTTTCTCTATGTGTACCATTTTAGTACTTTTATAAATCCTACCCGTGGGAAATGGGTTTTACCCCTCGTTTGAATCACCTCCTTATGACGAGTTCAACGATTGCCCTGGTGCATCGTTCTGCCCAGCCGTTAGGCCAGGGGAGCCCGCCAAAGCTACCTATATTAAGATATATAATTCGGCCCGAGTAGGTCAGGTCCTAATAGTGGACCTAGCCCTTTCGTGTTTGGTACCAACCAAACACATTTTGCGTCCTGGGAGAGAATTTGACCCCAGCCCCTCGAAATTCCCCTGGGGACCCCTTGCCTCCACACCCTTCCCAAGCCCCGTCTGGTTTATTTTTCTGTTTTCTTCTTTCCTCTCTCTTTGTCCGACCTCTTTGGTCGTTCTTTTATTCTCTGTTGTGTCTGTGTCGCCTTTGCTTTCTTTTTGTGCTCGCTGTTTGCTTTGCTAGCTGACCTCTTTGGTCTTTTGTCGGCTTTTGCTTTCACATTCCTTTTTTCTCTCTCGTTCATTCTTTCTTCCTTTTCCTCCCTTTCCGTCTGTCTCTCTCTCTGTTCCTTGTTTCTAATTTTAAATTAAACTTATTAACTAAATAACGTTAGTAATATTTATAATTAATGTTCGTAAATGTATATGTATATATTAAAATGAAACAAACACCAGACATATATTATATAAATATTATATATAAGGTATATAGAAAATAAAAACAAAGTATCGCTAAATTCGTAAGTTTTACGAATTTAGCATTACATACAGTTACCTAGGTACATATAGGGACAGGCCCTTTTGGGCCTAAGAATTCTTTGTTAATAAGACTAGGTCACTGCCGGATTCGGTTTTAACCTTACCTGGGTTATGCACTGCACGCTGTGGTGGTTACCTAGACCAACAGGAACAAACTTGCTAATAGGATCGATTAAAAGTGCTAAACTTTAGTTTTTCTCCGAAACTTGATAGGCTTCAGTCGTTAGTGCATTCTGTCCATCGGCTCGACAGCCGGACAGACGAATGCTCTTATGATTAAAAAAGTTCATACAAAAATGAAGTAGAACATTGTACCCCCGTCTTCGTTCAGCGATGAAAGCCGACTTATTGTATCTTAACCGGCCCTAGCAAAACGATCAGAACAAATAACCCGATATTAAGGCCAAAATAAACGCCCCATCTCAAATTTTTCCAAGACCCCGCACGAATTGCGACGATATAAAAAGGGGGGCGGCACCAGCCTCTCACGCTAGCCTCGAGGGCGCAGAACTATCCAGGAGCGTAATCTTTGTCGCTCCGAGTTAATGAAGGCACCACGACACAGGTTCACCGAGTGTCGCGATTCAACCCTTCGCGTACCGTGATACAAGCCCCAGTCACACCCTTTTCTATAAACCCCCAACACAGGACAGCAATATTAAATTGCCCCGTTTCGCTTAGTACACAGATAACGGAAAGGATATAATGTAAACGAGGAGATACTGTGCTTCAATAAAAACGTCCCCAGAAGCACAAGTTATCCCAGGATGTCGACCCGAACGAAAAGGGGCGCGTCCATGGCCGCTAACCTCCCGAGCACCGGCTCAAGGGAAAGTTAGAGTAGCGGTACCCATGTTTGTGGTTCAGTGGATCAGCCCTCGCCGTGAGGCGTTATACCCGGCGATCTACAAGTCCCTGAGATACCAAGGTATCCTCGAGGATTTATGCCAGAATCGCGGAACTGAAATATCGGATTGACCACGGTTGATCCATCGGCATCTACAATCACCCAATCCCGACGAACCCTCAAAGATCGCCCGACCCGATAACCCCAAGACATCCCTCCCTTATAACCGGTTACCTGTTTGTAAATACGTCTATTATGTAAGTAACTAGTTTACGACCGATAACCAACAGGACGGTCGAGTGGTTAATACATATATACTTCACGGAAATTTGAACTTGGTCATGTAGGATCGAAACCCAGCTAGGGAGATGACCAGGTTCCTGTTGGACTTCTTGGTCCTCGTCGTCCACTATCACTAAGAAGGGAAAATCTTTTGATCCCCAACGTCCACCTCCTAAACCTCCGGATACTGAACGAGGAGAACGCTAGTGACACACAAACCTTTAACCTTGACCAAATGACAAACGATCAAGTTCCCCTAGGATGCTATTTAATTTAGAATAGTAGTCCACATTTCTTTTAGGCCGGGGCCATTGCCCCGACCGGTCAAAAATGGCTACACGACCCAAAATAATTAGCGATTGCGCATGTGGACACTCGGAAGCGGTTGAAGGCCGAGAGATGTCCAATTATTTAATGTTCGATCTAAATATTAAGTTTACTGGATCCCATCTTATCACGAGTAATGGTCACGTTTATCTTAAACTTTATAGGCGGGACATGCCCCGACCGTACAGAAATTGCAAAACGATCTGATATCGAATACGATGGTCAACGATCCAATAGCGCTGAACGCTGTAGGGAGTACAATATTTTAATAGTCGTATTGAAATAGCAGGTTGACTGGATAGGAGTTAAGCTCTGGACGGTGGTCATTGATTGTTCGATTGCTCGTAATTTTGCCCCTCGTAGAGCGAACTCCAATCTAAGCTATTAATGCCCGAATCCGAACATCGATGGAGATCGGTGCAAAGTTACTCAGACTGTTGAGCCTACCCATCGGCACGAACGAAGTTACCCATAGACCCTCTATGTCAGGATGAGCAGTTTCTACGGTAACGATCTCACGTTTAATGGAAGGTACGGAATATGGAATGGTGCAACCCTCGCCGTTTTGAGTGTCGTATTGATCTAAGCTAACACTTCGGCAGGCTTCGCTCACTCGCTTGCAGGACCCCATCTGTTAACGCGTCAGATTGCACCATTGCAGACTCTGTGGCTCGAGATACATGTTGTGCCCCAAAGGCACTCAGGGATCAAATACACCGTGCAGACATACGATTTGTCGAACACATACGGACACTAAATGTGGCTGTTGTTTGTTACTCGTATCTGAAATCGGGAGTACCCTACCGTGCCCACCGTATCAGTTATATAGCCGTCCGGAAACCGGGAAACTTGCTAGGGAGCTATAGTTGAAACATTACTGGTCGAGTGTCGGATAAAAGCCCCAGTAAGGACTCATTGGGCGAATGAATTCTAGGATCAAGGAATTCCAGAAGTCGCAATAAAAGCGATCAAATATGTTGTACCATACGTTTATCTATACTTTCATATCATGCATAGTATTTATGTTATCGTCGTTGTCCGTAGATTTTAGGCATGCACCTTGTCCGTCCCTCATCGCTGCGGTCAGGCCGAACAATAGTCCCTGGTTTTCATTCCGATTCTAAATTCCGTGTCCTTCGTTTTTCGATTTACTTCTCAACCTCAAGGACCGGGGAAGGCTCATCGGGCCAGTTTTACAGTTATTACGGTACCCCACTGTAGGGCAAACGGGACGCGTCTATTTCTTATTTGTTCTTGCCTCATCAGTATTACCATGTAAAGCTTTTAACAATTATCTTGGCAATTGTTCTTCGCATACCACCGATTATCATATCTTGTCTGTACATATTTTGAAATAAATATGAAAGAAAATCAAGTTGGATTGTCTAGCGTTCGTTTCCTGGCAGCGGTTATATATTCCAAATGTTTTGTCCTGTGTATTGACCAGCGTCCCGCGCCGAGGCCTTCATAGGTCAAGCCTCGACGTGTACCGCTTGTTTCCTATACTAACTCAAGGAAAAAGGGAAACACGGAAAGAAGCGAGAGCAAAATCCATCAAAATTACAAAACTTATCACGTTCGTATAAGGCCACTAGGCATACCTAATACGAAATTTATTCAATTTAGGCAAAATGGACCATCTAGGTCTACTTGCCTCACGCAAATATCTATCTATTCAATCAAATGACATTAGTATCACAAAGCAATTGACTACTGAACCATTACAAAATTAGCCTTTAGGGCCAAGTTGCCGACTATGAACCTTCAGGGAACTGTCGGAGCCCTGTGGGGGCCACTTTGATCAAACTTTTTCCACCGAGAGAATTCCGGCCCTAATTGGCCAAAGCAGAGACAAATTTTAGCTAGGTTCACGACACAACTCAACTCGTTTTGTTCCTACTATGCTCACCACCAACTTAATCGAGAGATCCAAACAACTTCCGAGTGAGATCGAAATGGAGAATATTAGCATGTCACTATGACCTGTGAGCAGGTGTCAGTGTCAACCTCCCTGGGGACCTCAGCAAACATACCATAAACTAGACACGTAAGCAACCAAACGGGCGGGGTCCGAACGCACCTCGTGAAGCGCACCTGCGGCCTGCTAAGTTCCATAGCTCCTTGGCTCTGACCAAGAGAGAACCGCTAATTTTGCAAAACAGCGAGTTTTCGGGTCAACCCTCGAGGTTATGATAGCCGGGGTCGTATGGGCATGGTATTAGGAAGCTGCGCCATGTAGCTGCGTCCCGTTATTACATCGCGTGGGGGGCCACGCCGTGAGATTTAATATATTACGCGATCTCACTGGCGATGACCCATCAAATTTCGAATTATTCTTCTAGCCTTTCTGTCAAATAACAATTTCAAATTTTCTCAATTTTTACTGGAAAGGGACCTCTCGCACACGGGAATTGTTTTGACAAGCTTGGAAATGTTTGTCGCTTATGGATTCTATGTATCACATGTTAGTAACCTTTGTGTACTTTACGTTATTTTGTGTCCTTAGTCGTGTAACAGCTTGTACTGTTTTGGACTTAGTGCGCCCCATAGAATGTGGTGCATCCTCGCTAACTGTGTAGTGGCCTGCGACCCCACCGGCTGGCAATCCCTATGTGTACATTGAATCGACGGGCACTTTTTCAGGAATCATTTGCTTACTTTGCGTTTTTAACTAGCTTAATTAACTAACTATTCTGCTAATACACTATCATCGTATATTAATTGCTTGCGCAATTGGAGCTATAGTTTAATTGTGTCAGCACTATATTTCATCCACGTTTCAACCATATTTTCGCTTGGTTGTTGAGCGTTACGCCCAATCGCTAATTACTCGAGGTACGGATATTGGTCGAACAGTTACGACTCTTAGTGGATAGTCGATTGGATCTATTTTATTCCGGTACTATCGGACACTGTCCTCGTTATCGCCTTCGTTTACTGGTGACGCCATTACCGCAGTCGTCGCCAAAACGCAATTATCCGTTAATTCGTCATATCCGTCGTTTCAACGTCAGTTGTCTTGCTCCTTCGGTGGATTATTGTGGACTGCCTCACGAATTCGCCATCGAATCTGGTGATTTCGCGTCGCTGGATCGATCCTCGCCTAGTTGTCGCTCCGCTGAAGACTATTCGGACAATTTTGCCTGAACACAGTAATTCTGTTTTTGTCATTGTCTGTATTAATATTACCTAACCTTGTCGTTTTGTTGTCAATTAATTTCGTAGTGTGCCTTTGTAATTGCTATTGCCGGTGTGTTGTCGTGTTCAGCTTCGAAGGCCTGCCTCCGGCGAAGCGCCAAAGTTTCAACGAACTTGTAGTTAATCTCAGCTTTCTATTTCCTCTTGTCGCCGACCTGAGAAATCACTTTCAGGATTGTGTACTAGACAACAGGGGTTACCGAACCAGCTGCCATATATATATATGGGCTACAATTGCAGAGATTGTGTGACAACGCCTTTCCCGATATCGAGCCTGAGTAGCATGATTCAATGCTGCATAAGTTCTTTCAACGAGGTTTACGACCTGAGTTACGCAGGCAAGTGCTGAATCAAATTCATGAGTGTGGGACTTTTCAGGATACTATCGCTGCCGCTAAGCGCTATGAGGATGCAATTGCTGATTGTCCCGAGCCTGATACAGTCAGCACCTCTAGTAAGCCGCGAAGTACCAAAACTGTCATCGCATTGCTTGAGGATGGGACCGATAGTTTTGCCACACAGCTTTACTCTGTCCTTGAGGACCATCGCCGGAAACACGATACCAATAATCATACTATCAACCGCCTACTTAATGTAATTGACAAACGCGTCGAAGCCGCGCACCAATTCAATGCCCTCGCGCAGCCATTTGTCCCCGACACGCGCAACGCGCCTGCTCCGGCCCCTCGCCCACCACAGCCACCGGCTGCCTGTTTTAGATGTGGAGAACCTGGCCACTTTGCACGAGACTGTATGTTAACGCCACGCGCTGTGGGGCCCGCCGATAACCCACCGCGACCGCAGCAACAGGTTCCTGTGTATGTGTCAGGAGGCTGTCCGTCCTGGACCTGGACCCAACAATCCTAGGGGCATTACAGGGATGTACCCCAGACCACCTACTAATTTTAACCGTGGGGATCCAGCTCGACGATCCGAGGGAGGATACGGGTATCGAAATAATACTGGGTGGAACAACCAATCATGGAATAACCAGGCGAGTGGTGGTATACGTTCGAGCGGACTAAACCGTTCTACATGGGACCTGAATCAACCTCCTCGAGGGTATCCTAGTGGTGCCCGTGGTTATAACGACAACTTTGCAGGTCGCTCGTTTGGCAATTACCACAGCTCGGACGAATTCGCGGCTATCAGCCATATCGAAATGGGACTCCACAACAGTATCGGAACTTCGGAGCTCCCGCCCAACCTAACCGCAACATGTATGGAGGAAATTCGGCTTAAGGAATTGGCACTACTCCGCGCAACCTTAACCAACTGAACCGTAACGCATCCCGAGGTCGATCAACAAGAGAACCCAGCCCATTTACCAATCATCGATTAGATGTGTTGAGTCGACAGTTAGGAATGATGCAAGGAATACTAGGGTTTGGTGAGCAAACTGGACGAGTGAACACTATTGCTACTATAAACGAACCAATGTACGAGGACGAAGACGAGTACACGACAATGAATGACGAATACATGGACGCGACTGAGGTGATGGAAGGCCCGATTGGGAGGCAATTGAACCTACTCATATCAGCTCCGCGTGGTGACGCAGCGCTTTACGCTCGGAGTCACGAGGAGGTTCAGCCGACCAATTGGTCTCAAATCGCTGGAAGGTACCAACCGTACGAAATCGACTATGAGCCTGAACGACCGTTCTACGACTGCCAAGACAAGCATCAAGGTCAGTATAGAGATGAATCTGTAAATACTGTGCTTAGTGTAGAAAATATAAAATACCAAAAAGAGGGATATTTGGGTGATAGGTATTCTATGTTATATGTATACGCACCGTACAACGGTGCCGAACCGCTTGTAAATAATGCAGCGAGCGAGCGAAGTGTCGACACATCGGACAACTATACCTTGGTCCAGCGTGGACTAGGGGTGAACATACGAACGATAACGGCGTAGAAAGCAATAGTGGTGAAATGGAGATTCGCAAAATTGAGGAGAGTATTAGCATAGGTAGATTAGGTAGTTTTCGTCATGATAAGGATGATAACACCTCAGGTTGGCGTCCCGGTACCCTCAGCTCTTTAAAGATGACTGCAGTCAATAAGAGAGAGGAAGTTATTATGAATGAGCCATTATTTTATTCCTCCTCTGAAGCTGGCCATTTAGTAGAGAGAGGAAGGAGAGAGTGACGAGCAACCGGATGATGTATGCTGCAAAACCGTCGTCAGGGCGGGTAGTGGTACATGACGGCCCCGAGTTGATGATGATGTAGATGATGATAATTATTCCGGCGTGGATGCCGATGACCTGGATATGGCTCGAGTGAGCACGGATTCATTCGTGTTGCCTTGTGAGGCACCCATGGAGCTTTTAGAGATCGGAGAGCGATAAGGAAAGATGGAGGTTAGCTGGAACGATGTTAGCGCCCTCTTGGAGTCGACTAATCCTAGTTCTGTGCAAAATTATAGGTCGTCTGATGTAGTTTGTGGGTCGAGTTGCCGCGCGGTTCGTCCCTCGTGCGAATGTGAGAATTGTGAGTTGTGTGAGTGTAATATTCCTACTGAGTTTGGTCGCGCTTGTAGTATCGGAGAATTATTAGCGAGTGATACGCAAGATGAAGTGGATATAATAGAATGTTATTTTAAGCCGGCCGATTATTCCAATGGACCCGAGGTGTCTTTTCCGACCTCATCGGCAAGAGGTTTCGCAGTCATTGCGTCCATCCTTGATGCTGACTGGGACTGCTCTTGTCGTCCTTATCCATGCAGAGGTAGTGAAAAAGTTGCGTACTGTCCTACCGAAGGAGCGGGCATGATCGTTGGAGCTGAAAGTATGGTTCGGGGTCTGTCCAGGTACGGGGATAGCGATGATGGGGTGATAGAATTGGCCGATGGTCGCATCATGAGGGACCTGTTATGATCCCCGTCGTTGAAGCGAGCAACGACGTATCTAGTAGTGATTTAAGTGAGATTAGTGAGGAATCGGATAGTGAAGTTTATAGTAATAATGAAGTCGAACAAGTAGAACTGAATGGAAGCTAATCTAACCGATCCCGGGAATCAGTAACAATTGTATGCGAGCGAAACAGATCCGATGCGAGCGTTGTAAACTATAATAGTAAAGCGAATGTGTGTACT
Source organism: Trileptium ribeirensis (assembly GCA_030248225.1). Taxonomy (NCBI): domain Eukaryota; kingdom Metazoa; phylum Nematoda; class Enoplea; order Enoplida; family Thoracostomopsidae; genus Trileptium; species Trileptium ribeirensis. Next base: position 44,241 of record JASANE010020818.1, on the reverse strand, counting down.
CTAAGTCAAACTGTACCATACGAGGTACTAATGGCTCCTGAGGAGTCTGGTTAGAGCGATGATGGAAGTGAGAATTGTGAAATTGACGAAGCGCGAATGTTAGATGACGAAGAATTCTGGGCTAAGTGGGAGGACCCCAACGAGAGTTTCTATCCACACGAGCCTGAGACAGATGCTAGTTCATGGCACCGTGAAGGAGTCTCCAAGATACGCCGCAACTGCCGGGAGTTACTGCGAGCACTCTCAGATGAAGGAGTCGACTTAAGTTTCCAGGTAAGCCAACTCTCTATCCGCTCCCAGGATGGCGATGATGCCAGTGACAAAATCAATCAGCATGAACTTGAGGAGTTAGATGGTGGGGAAGGTGAGTCGCAAGATGCGAGCGAGTTGGGTCTACTGAACCTGTTTGATTCTAGTAGCCAGCACGAAGATCCTATCGAAGGGTTGCCTCGTACGCACCTGGGTAATTTAGGTGATTCATCCGATACTGTGGTTAGTACCTTAAGCGATACCTTGGAACCCGTCGAAAAGGCGCCTAGTATGCCCTTGGGTAATTCGGAATTCCCTTCTAGTTTAACTGTGATAAAGAAAGACGAATCCGTCGAAGGGAGACCTTGTATGTCCCTGGGTAATTCAGAGGAGTTTCTCCCCACTGAGGGTGACGAATCGGAAGCTTGCCTTGGAACGGAGAATTTACGTACGTATCGGAGAACGGGAATTTGGTACGTGAAGCTAACGACGAACGCGCCAACGATCTGGACTAACAACTACAACACTTGTACGGCTACACTTAACTAACAGCCACACGATTGAACGAGGAACAATGAGACCCATTTCTGACGACGAACATAACCGACTTATAGGCTCAGACACCTTGTTCACCATTCCTGGTTATCAACATGAGCTTTCGGGTTATCGGTACCACAAAATTGAACTTGTCGATAACTTGAATGGTAGCTTAGCTGAGTACCTCATACCGATCTATAGGAAACTCCCACGGAAACCTCATGTTTCTGGTAAATGTTAGTGTGCTTTAACCGCAGGTGATTATTGTACCGTCGCACGCTTATCGTGCTAGAACAGCTCAATAACCTAAGCAGTATTTTCGAATTGCGTGCTAAAGCGAGCATCAAGGAAGCTGTTCAGTGGGACGCCGCTACGCTGAGTTTTGTGCTGGCTGCTGTTTCCCTCATCGAACATCGTATGGGAGTACTATATTTTAACGCATAAACCCTGTCCTCACTGGAACGATTCATGGAGTTGGTAGCGGAACGTGTCAAAGGTCATACGCTCCAACAAATTATGGAACCGGAATTTGAGATAGAGTTAGGAAAACGCCCACTATGTTGGGAATGCGGTGAAAGCCATCACCCGCAGTCACCCGTACTGAGCGAGAAATGTTACTCCACTGGATTTTACGCACAGTGGAACTACTCGGGTACTTTAACGACTTCTTGCGCTGTAGCGACTACTACCGAGGCCTTGTGGCCTTGTTGGCCTTATCGGATGGGCATCCGCTATCCCACGATGAAGCGCACTTTCCGTGAAGCTAATATCGAATTTCATCAATTATTGTTAAAAGCATCCTACCTGAGTGAGAATATCCTTAGACAACAAGGCAACAATGGAATGCCCACAGCTTCTTTTACAGAAGAGGTGTCGAGCAACATGCATTTTAACAACGAGTCACACCTTCCCGACCGCATCGCTTTATTGAGCGCTAGTTTGCAACTTTTGAGGACACCCGATGCTGTAAAGTTATTGGGAACTGCTTGTAATTCAGCCGTTTCCGAGAGCTTGACCGCATATCAACCTTCCGCTGTGCCGCGCATAGTTACTAACCCAGTAATCCGGAGCGCATCCGTTTTGCGATTAGACGAACAACTCGCTGAAGCCATGTCTGCCCTATTAGAACCAACTGATTATGACTTGGGAACACAACCGGCTGAGAAACTGAGCTCAATTGGGGAAACTGCTGATGCAGCAGGCACGGAAACAACTGGTTAATATAATTAGGCAAGATCCCTCGCCTACTGATAGCAATGTGGAACCGAACCAGAACCCGACTCAACGATTTTTCAAAGTCACTTACGACGTGTACCTGTAACTAACAGTCTGGACACTACTATTATGGTCCTATAGCTTTTAATGCTAGGAACCGTAGGTGGTAGTTTGTATTCTTTTAGCGACAAGATTTCTCGCTTGGGTGCCTTCGTGAATCAACAGGATGGTGTTGTCATCGAACCTTAAGGTTTGATGATTACCTCAGATCAAATGACATATCTGCCGGTGGTCCTTCAATTATCTTTGAGGGACTGGGATAGAAGACCCACCGCCGCTGGGGATAGTGACTGTCCACCATATGCCGAGGATGGAACTTGCCGATCCGACTGTTATAGGGTCGCGAACTGCACCGAATAACCTTAACTGCAACAGACTTTGCGGGACTTAGAAATTGAGCTGGACCGAGCCTATTATGGTGTACTTTACACTCGCTGCTAGTGCACTCGTTTTGTGCTGTGGACGAACAACTTGGCGACTCAACTAGTCAACAAGATAAACGCTTTCTGAGCCTAGTAGCCGCCGCCGCAGGAGCTGTGTTCGGATTCCTTGGAATAGGAATGGCTTTTGCCAATGGCGTGCATATTCATAATGTCAAACGGCAAGTAAGTGCTCTGGAAAAGTGTATGCGCGAAACGAATGACATCTCTTTTCGGAAGACGGAAGCTATTAGGCGTTCGACCCATGCTAACGAGGACGCTTATGTTTTTCTCCACCATAGCATGCAGGAGGTGATCTCGATGATCGAGCAAGTTCGCTGCAATAACAAACGAAAGATAGCGCTCGTCCACCGACAACTAATTGATCATATCCTCCGTGCCAACATGAGAGCTTCGGTTCAAGCTATGATAGAATCGATGCTCAGCGGAGAATTGTCTCCAACAGTTGTAGACGTAGTTATGCTTCGACGACTGTTTGCTATGGACCCTCGCTTCTCGAAAACCATCCTGTCGCGCGAGCCTAGCGTGGCTTATCAGTTTGGACGCGTACTGCCTGTAATCGTAAACTTAACTTTCTTTCATTTGGGCTTATTCTACAGTTGCCCCTACCTAAGAAGAGCGATGTACGCCCTTATTTTCGCATATACAATACTGGCTGGAATACTCCCGATGAACAAACGCATTTGAAATTGCCTTTACCACAGCACGCCGCCCGAGTTGGACAAATCCGTTTTGAGGCTCTAAATTCGCATGCATGTAAGCAACGACCCAGCATCGCGTTCGTGAACCGCATGCCTTCGTACAGGACCAGCGCACGCACTATCTAGAATAGATCATGGCAGGGGAACTAATAGCCGAACATGTCAAGCATGCTTCCCGAAATAGCTCTCTTCTAGGACCACATACCAACGATTTTGACATTTGTACTACTACCCAGGGAATCCTTATTCGAACACTCGAATCTGAAGTGGTTCTTACTAAAAGGCAACAACTAGCTAAACACGGACAAACCGTGAATGTTCCACCAAATGGCGTGCTATGGTTTCCACATGGAAACTATACCCAATTGATAATAGGTTCATTGGTGCTCACCAGTATGCTGCGACCAGAGAAGATAACTATCAAGGTAGGACCAAATATCATCATCGATCGACTTAGCAGCCTCAAGTTTAAACCGCGCACTTGGAGCTCGATTGACAGTGCTAAGGCTACTAACTTGCAGGTAGCACAGATTGCCAGGGAACAAGTTCGTAGGATAATGAATTTTCCTGCCTTGGAATATACTGGAATGTCCCCTAATTTTATAGTTACTTTTATAATTGGTCTTGTTAGCCTTGGGTACATTATGACTACGTGTAAGTTATCACCCAAATATGGCAAATATCTGCCGAAATGTATGCCTTGCCGTGAGCGTCTAATTGAGGCAACTACTCGCCCTAGAAAAGTAATTAGGTGGACTCGGACTCGTCCGCTAGTGCCTAGTGCTCCTTCTGAGGAGGGTTACATCCCTACGCCGCGTAAGGAAAGGGCTAGTGCAGCTAAGATTACACCTTCGGGACCGTCGCGCGTGTCCGTAGTGCCGAATAGAGCCCCACGACGCTCTTCTTGATTACAAACCTCGGGAACCTCTTCTGAGGAAGAATTAATATTTATCGACGATAATGAGCTCTTCGTAGCTCCAAGACGAGAACATCGTATTGGTGCTCGTTCTGGTGTTCTGACTAGACATCTAAACACCTGTTCCGCTGAGAATACTCCTCTGTTAATTAATACTACCATCTTAGGGACACCCGTTACGACTCTTGTGGATACAGGAGCAGATATTTGGATTATGTTTCAATCTCTAGCAGCTCGTTTAGGGCTAGTTCCTAGAGACTCGAACGCCACCCAAGTTGTCTCAGCTGCTCAACAGGAGCTAGTAATAAACGGGACGGTTAATGCACCCATGACCATCGGATCGCTTAACACACCCTGCGAGTTTCAAGTAACAGCCGATACACCTTATGAGTGTATTTTAGGTACTGATTTTATGGCATTACAGCCATACGTTGCCATTGGATTTAAGGATAGTTGTCTAGACCTATACAGAAAACTTCTCAGGACCTTTCGCTGATCAAGACGACTATAAACCACCAGTTATCAATGTGGTGAGTCGAAAGTATGTGCAGATACCACCGAACATTGAGATATTCATTAACGCTGTACCAGAAATTGCCCAGCCAAATGTTGGACAAGCTCTATTTGTCCCTGACCCGTCTATTCTCGACGTAGATATTGTTAACTCATTAGTACTAACGGGTCAGCGTCTGATTCTAGTAGCTGTTATAAACATTGGAAATGTCACAGCAGCAATACATGCTGGACAGACTATCGGACATATTGAGGCCTTAAATGACAATGAGGTGGAGATATTGTACGACTCTTCCAACCGTCTATTACAATTGGAACCCCCTCGTAGAGTTAAACAGTGTAATAACATAGGAGTAACTGCTGAGAATGTGGTACAGTTAGTTAACGAGCAGAAAAAGGCCATCGATCCTGAGCGATCAGACCAAATACTAAGTAAAATTGATTTCGACGATACTTCTTTAACATCGTATGAGCTAAAACAATTGAAAACAGCCCTGTCAGAGAATGCCGATGTCTTTAGTACCCACCCTTTTGACCTAGGTAGATGTGGAATACATCGGCATAGAATTTTGACCGGAAACGCCAAGCCTATCAAACAAGTACCATATCAGTAGGCTCACTCACTACGTGAACCTTTGAGGCAGGAACTTGACAACATGGTCGAAGCAGGACAAATAACACCCCCATGGGGATCTCATATTGTCTCCGTCACTAAAAGTGATGGTACCCTTCGCCTTTGTGTAGACTTTCGCAAAGTAAACACTGTGGCTGAACGAGACGTTTACCCACTGCCACGTATCGATGACATCTTAGAATGCCTACGTAACACTAAGATAATCTCCAGTCTTGATCTTAACAAGGAATTGTGGCAACTTGAACTGCACCCTGAGACTAAATAAAAGACTTCCTTTGTCACTGTCCACGGACAGTACGTATATAATGTGTTACAATTTGGCCTGAACTCATCGCCTGGAGCTTTCCAGCGATGCATGTCAATCATCCGTAAAGGTTTGGAGTGGGAACGATGTTTGATTTACATCGATGATATCCTAGTTTGCTCGCCCAATTTTGAACAACATCTGGCAGACTTGGTAACAGCATTTGATCGGTTCTGTAAGGCCAACCTAAAACTAAAACTATCAAAATGTCAATTTAGACAGAAACAACTGAAATATTTAGGACATATTATTAGCTCTGAGGGAGTTAAACCTGATCCGGAGAAGACCTCGGCTATTGATAATTATAAACGTCCTGAGTCTCTCAAACAGTTACAAAGTTTTCTCGGACTTGTCGGTTACTATCACAAATTCATCCCGCACTATTCGGATATCTGCGAACCTCTTAACACCCTTCGACGGAAAGACTCCGAGTTGAAATGGGCACCTCAATGCGAAGAGGCTTTCGGGAAATTACGTAAGGCTCTAATTCAGGAACCACTCTTAATTTATCCGAATTTTTCTAGGCCCTTCATACTGCAAACAGATGCCTCCGGATATGCATTAGGTGCTGAGCTATCGCAGAAGACTGATCGGGGAACGTTACCAATCGCCTACGCAAGCAAGTCGCTAGTCGACTATCAGCGCAAGTACGCTGCTGTCGAAGCAGAAGCTCTCCCAATTAAATGGAGTGCACTGCATTTTAAACACTACTTATTTGGACACGAATTCCATGTGGAGACAAACCACAAGCATCTTAAAGCATTGTTCGATAGGTCACCGCGAAATTCACGACTATCGCAGTGGCGCAATGAAGTACTTATCGAATTCGGTGGTTTTAATTTGAATATCGCCCGGGTAAGGGTAACGCCAATGCCGACGGACTTTCATGCGATCCTCGACATGACCTAGAATTTACCTACTCATCCGGATGACGAGGACGAGCACGACCGTACTCGAATGGTCGCGGTTGCTGTTAAAGGGGAAGATCGTGGAAAAGGGAAAGCTTTGGCCCACCCACTCGAGCCTCGCACGAAACTCTAAAAGAACTAATTCGGCAGTTACGGAGACTACTTCCTGATGCCCCAGTCGAATTACCGCCCGAAACCGTTCGAAAACATTTACGGCGCATGTTTGGAGACTCAACCTCTGGCAAATTGTCAGAAGGGATTTGTGTAGTCCAATGTGGCAATATTGACGATCCTTCGACCTAGACCTTCGACAACGCAGGAACAACCTTTCGTCAGTGTGCCACCCTTGGAACAAATACCTGCTCCAGCTCCGCCTGCGCCCAATGCAGCAGCCACTAGCTCTACAAGAGCAACGGCTGGAACACCCGAACCAACTCGAACGAAAGAACTTCCAACTGGTCCACGACGCAAATTTGGTGGAATACCCGAAGTAGAGGAATTCGAAACCCTGATTAAGGTTGCATACGCTTGCGGAGCTCGAGGGACATTACTACGCCCAGAGCAAGTCCATGATACCAGTGAACACATATACTTGCCGCATTTTCAACAGTACGAGGGAAGAAACCTCTTCAATCTCCTTCCCTATGTTAGCGTAGGGATAAACAATTTGGTCCCATTTGGCGGTATTTACCTAATCTTCAGTCGCCGCGGGACGAAAAAGCCGCAATTGCCTTAAAACTGAAAGCTCACCACTATTGTCTCTGCCCCAACACTGCTATACTATACTTGTACCCTATATTGCCAAATGATCACCGCCTAAAATTATGTGTCCCTAGATTGCTTATACGACAAATACTTAAACACGAACATGATACCCTGTTCGGAGGACTTCCCGGAAGGGATCGCCTCTTTAGCAAATTGAAACAATTTTATTATTAGGAAGGCATGGCACGTAATGTCGATGAACGTGGGCCTAAGTCCTACCATTCTGCATCATGTCTTACAATTCCGCCATACACGCCATTGCGCATTACGCGCCATTTACCCTAATGCATGGCTTTCAGCCTCAAATGCCAGTTGGAATTGAGGTACCTACCGATTGGGCCCTTTACCCGGGGCCCAACGCCTACCGCGCCAACGATGGCTCGCGACTATTCGCGACCAATCCTGCAAGTCAATGCAAGCTGCACAAGAATACCGGAAACGCTACTATAATCGGAAAATAAAGATACCCGGCTAAGGATTAATGACCATGTGTGGGTGTGTCGTTATTACACAACCCCAGGGTTGTCTCGAAGATTAGAACGCAGATGGTGTGGACCGTATCAGGTCACCAAAATCATGTTTTACTGTGTGTGCGTCAAGCTTCCTGGTCAACCCAACGCTGTCGATCATGTGGTACACGTTAATCGTACAAAGCCGTGCTACAGACCTCTTAGTAGTTTTCCCGACATGGCTGATCTCTTAAAGGCAGTACCACCGGCATATATCGAAATCGCATTACAGGAACCGAAAGAAATCGCTTCTACTGATCGACACTTCGCTAAGGAATTTCATGTAGTGGACCCCGAAGCTGTCGATAAAATGTACCAGGAAATATAAGATGACTCGGACGCCCGAAGCGTCGAAATAGTAGACCCAAATCAAGAATACGCACAAGCTAAGGCTGAAGCCTATCGCGCTGCTCTTGAAGCGCCTGCAAATAGCTCGATTGGACAAGATTCCACCGCTATTCCGTTAGGGAGTCGATTACCCATGCGTGACACCGAAAGGTCGCCTGAATGGGACTACCCCGCTATTTCGCGGGAATTAGCCGCGCAAGATCAAGAGGGACCATCTTATGACCCGGATAAAGTTCCAAGTGCTTTCTCTCCTGTGTACGGATAATACAATATGCCAATTACCTTGCGAGAACGGGAACGACCTATTCAGACCGAAGAGGATGTTAGACCTTTAACCCTATCTGGACAAGGCAAGGATCGCTTCTTGCAGCCATTTAATCTAAACGACCTAAGCTTTGCGGACATGCTTGTTACTCAAGATCCTGTTGAATCTTACGTACTGTCTTCGGAATCCCGACTAGCCGCTGAATCTATATATGAACAGGGTATACAAACATCTCCACTGACACCTATTCGGCAACATACCACAATAGCTACACAAACCTACCGTAGTCCCTACACCCAGCGCTTGGTAACTGACCCAAATCAGCCTCATATCCCCTACCGTATTCATCGCGAACTATCTGCAGCTTACGAACCGCAGTTTCCAAAACCTAGTCATTCGCATTCCGCACCGATTACTTCGTATGCACGTACACCGCTAGAGCCTGCCCGCGCTGATGACGTAGTCACCGGGGACGCTTCGCCCGAACAACTTGACCCTTGCATGATCCCGCCTAGGCCGCTGCCTCCGCAGTCGGCGCCTACGGGTGTTCTGCCGTCAGTCGAACTAATGCCTACACAACACTTTCCACCGCTCCCAGTACACTCGAGCGCACCGCAACCCACTACAAGCTCACAACCTCGACCAGCTCTGCCCACACCCATCTCACGAGACCCAGATCAAACTCACGTACCTTCATTCGGTAGATGGACTACTCGAAGACAACATAGACTGGTAAAACGGGAATTAGAAGAGCAAGCCACTAAAGAACAACAAACGAGGGAAGCCGAAGCTCAAGGAGCAAGGGTGGAAACCTCGCAACTGTTGGAATACCTAAGGGGTCCAACACGATAGCGTGATACTAGTGAAGCCCATGCTATAGCTGAGGAAATAGTACGGACATTTGTTGAAAACCAACCTAGGAAACGGAGAGGAGAAGATAAGGTATCAGCCGGGCCGCCTCAGCCTTCCGAGTCTTCGGAGGAGGATCGTACCGTACGGCCACGGTCATCAATAGGCGACACAGGCGACTCCATTGGCACTAGACGCAAATCTCGCGGAGACAGTACTGCTTGTTCCAGATGATTGAATCCGCCGCGCGGTGTATCCTCTGTGGCACAGGGAGGATCCGAGAGGCGAGTTACTCGACAAACCCGCTCGTTAACCCCAGGGAATGGTAAACTCCATGTGAGTTGGGTCGACGTCGTGGATGAAATGCCACTTCAGGAACGTATTTGGGAACCTAGCAAACTACGCCGAACGGCGTCCCGGTGTGAAGATCCTGGAAGAACACAGGGAATCCTCCCCTTCTGTCCGATCCCAACCCTGCAGTCAGGCGCGGGATAGGCACCGTTGCCCACCAGACGGCGTTACCTATGAAAGGGCTGCCCGACGTGCCTCAGTACAGCCAACCCACGCATACCCAACCAGTAGGCCGATGGCCGCCCCTCGACGAACTGTTCCTATGGCCCCGCCAACGAGGCACATCGAGCTTGTTTTACCAATTGACCCTCCTCCGCGTTTGGCGCCAGCTCAACACGTCATGTTCGATTCCCTACGAGATATTTTCGATGAAAGAGATATTGAGGACATGCTGGCCGCTCACCCGGACCTGGAGCCGGATGAAGAATCTAGAAGGCGTCAATTACATCCAAGGAATTTTGGATTGGATGCTGTAAGACTTCCTGGTTCGCCGTCTTGCCGAAGACGACGACACTAATTATCACTCCAAATTCCAACGAACTCCCTTCCTGCTACCACGAAGAGCCGCCACTAATGTCGAAGAATTCTATTGTAGGAATTGCCGTCGAATCAAACAATGCCTAAAATCGAATCTCAACAACTGCCGCATGTGCCGTTCTACACCATCATTTATGCCGCGCCTATTGAGATGTTCCTATCTCGAGGCACACGATGGCCAAAATTATCAAACATGGCTCCGCTAAAACAAACAATACCAAATTGAATATACCTCAACCGAACAAGGACACCAGCTCCTCATCACCTATTTATTCGATGAAGAGCAAGCTAAACAGCACATAACCGATGTGAGGATCGGTGCCAAGGACATAAAGGCAATTTCTCGTCGAAACAAACAAAAATTCCTCGGCCAATCAACGCTGGAGCGCCCACGTCCAGTCCTACCTCATTTAATGCGTACGGTGCTCCTTAACAAACTCGAAATCCCGGAATTGCAGAACATTTTACTGGCCACTGGTTATGCCCAATTATTGGAGGCAAGTCGCTCGGACAATTTTTGGGGAATTGGTCTTGGACCTGAGGATTTGGCCGCTGGTAAACGACTCCCGGCGTGTCACAACGTCATGAGTCGCTTACTGGAGGAATTCCGTACCTTCTTCAGGTACGAAAGGGTCACCTGGCCCGCGGTGATTATCGTAGGGGATTCATTAGCGGAACCGCTGGTCAGAATGGCCGCATCCCGTGGATGGTTCGCCATAGCTTGGCCTGGCGCCACTATGCAATTTTTGGTTCGCCTCGCCACGTGTATTGCAACACCACAGACCAAGTTGGTCATGATCTTAAGCGGTTATCGTTCCGCTTTACGACCAACTCCATATGAAGGTTGCTACTTAGTTTCCCCCGGTCGAGTAATGCGATGAGTGCGTCGTTACATTTGCTCGTATATTTATTGGCCAACAATGCCAAAGCCGTGGTAACTGCTCCACCACCACATTTGAGCATAGGGCAAGACAATATGACCTCTTGATCAATGATTTTATTGGACTATTTAAAGGCATCAAAACTACTCATCCCCAAACGGTCGCTAAACCAAATATGTTCGCATTTCCGCTGATCCTACAAGAACCGGATGCTAGGGTATACGACACCGTAGATCACTATAAAATGGAGCCATATACAACGGCACAATACGTGCCTTATTTCCGTCGACTGATTACTGATTGCATTTCTGACAATCTCATATAGCTGAGCATATTTATTCATACTACTCGTAATCATTTGTTTTATTTACATCGTAAATTATTATAACTAAACCAGGGATACTGGTCTCCACTGAATCTCGAATGAACCCCAGTCCCATCCCCGGCACGACCCCTCCTTCTCGACTGTGCAACCAAAAAAATTCCATCAATTTAGAAATTTACCAGCCATAGTAAATTTAATTTTTCTTCAAAATATGACCTCCCATCGAAGTCAATCTAAGTTGTTCCTCCCTGGTCGTCCTATGTGGTTGCCGACATCTTGTGGGCTAGTATCTAAGGGAAACTGCGACGTTCCGCCAACAGCAGATTCACGAATTTATGTAGGCCTTCGAAAGAAGACCTGTCTCAGCCCCAGCTAAGAGGTTCCACCAGGAAATAAAATTCGTGGGATAAGATCAGGTTCCCCTCGAACACCCGCCTATGAGAGGAAACTCAATTCTGGTCGACCCATTTAACAATAATCAGTGGTCCAGAGGATAGCTGCTAACGTAGAAATTACTAATAAGCCTGGAATGGGCTTCCCGGATCCCCATAATTGTGCCCGATTCGCCCTCAACTCCAACCCTCCCTCAATTCCTCACAGTTACTTTATAGCGCCAAAGAACCCGTGCACTATACACCAAGTTTTGGTAATTAGCCAACCGTGGTAAGATTAATACTCTTTAGAATCAAGACAATTGTCAATAATCCTCGTGAATCAGAATAACGATCAATTTACTACCTATATTCAGGTTCGGACATAAACGGCATGACTTGCTATGGAATTTTTGAGTGGTTCCTACGGAGGGACCCGTTTTGTGCAAGGGGAAAACGGAAAAGAACACATACGAGACCGACGATAACCTTTTAGTCGATACCTCATCCGAAAGAAATGCACTAGCGATTTCCACATAAGCTTAAATAGGGAGTAACCCTATAACCTATGGTATTAGAACCCACTATTATCATTGTCGTTGTCTCGCATGTATTTTGTCCTCATATATGTATTGTATTCGTATTTTATGCCGATTTGTTTGATATATTATATTAACTTGCTCGTTCATAAATTCATCGTTCGATAAAACCTTTAACCAGGCTAAATTCCAGTTCGGACAAAATTATCCAATTCTTTCTGAATCGTGACAAATTTCAAAGTTCTAAAGTGTCTGTATTGCATTTCCAAATTTGGAAAATTTCAACCTCAATTAAGCATAGTAAATTTAATATTTCTCAAATAAGTGACCTTTCAACTAAAATTTACGAAAATTGTCGTTCTTTTCAGTTTGACGTCAACGTTACGATGTGGAAAAATAAACCGCAATTTTGTTTGCTATTCTTGAGCGGTCCTCAATGAAGGACCCGTTTTCTAACAAAATAGAGCAGGAACATCCATATGGTGTCGTGTGCTCGAATGGGCACAAGGAGCCCGACTAGGGTGAGATAATGGGGAGCGTCAGATCGAAATAAGGAACTTCGGGAAATGGAAGTCAACTAGCACATAAGGAAACAAATTGGGTAGGACCAACTAGGGAATTCGAGTACAACGTAATAACAACGCCATTACTATATACTTGTGTCATAACCAGTTGTCATTGTTATATAGGTATTAATATCTGCGTGCCATAATGATCCATGGTGCTATCAGATTCTCCAGAAAATTCTTATACTTCCAACCCCATGTAAAAAGTTCCTCTTTTTTCCCTTAAAAATTCAACAGGAAGAGAATGGAAATACGAAATTTTTTTCACCAGTATTATTCTCAGGACTGCCGATCATCAGCTTTACAACCGTCGTAAATATTGAACTTAACCAACTTAGCTACCAGAAAACGATGAGAGCTTATTTTTGCTGGGGATGGTGTCCTAGACTGACCGTCCCTGTAAACGTCTCGAAACATTTTCACGCAGACCCAGTCCACTTATTCTTCCAACCCCCCGTAAAAAGTCCCCTTTTTCCCTTTAAAAATTTAAGAGATGTAACAAGACCGTTCTGGTCTGTTACGTTGGTCCCAAGTCTCATCAAGGTCCGTTAAGGACTCGTCAAAGCCCGAACGGCTGATAACCAGTGCTCTTACACGACACGGCCCGACGTTCCGTCGTGTAAACCTGATCCCTGTAGCGCCATGGATTTGTATTGCTCGTATAATCTTGTCCGTCGTTAAGCCGTATACAATCTTAACTGCTTTTCATGTCGTTATAATTGTCCGTCGTATATGTCATGCTTGTTTTTATTTGTGCGCATGTCGAATCTGGGAGACGTGTCAAAGGACGAGAACATTGAAATAGCGCTGAACTGAACCAATTATAGGAAAACTTTTAGGTTGCTAGAGACTTCAACCAGGCCAGGATTACTTGGGTATTTTCGTAAGCACGTAAAATCAAAATTACGACCGTCCTGCAATAGGAGGCCTCTCGGCCGCTCGCCATGCATCGAACGGCAGTGGCTGTTCGCTAAACGACGAACAGCACCGACACTAAAATCCATTCGGGAGTGGTCAGATATCAAAATATTTACTTTACCTAGCTTAGCCAAAACTTCTCTTTATGGTTGAGGTCAAAGGAGAACAACGGCAAACGCGGAGACAACAAATTCGGATTTTCATAAACAGGTGAAGCGGTCACGGCTTCAACGAACCGTAGCTGGTCAACCGCTAGGAATTTGAATTTATGCTCCGAATCGTTTTCGGTGCAAAAGTTAATGGGCTTTCCAACGAGGTCAAGTAGGGCAACTTTGGTTTATAGGTTGTCGAGTTATATTAATAATTTCATCTCTTGCTCGTCGAAGCAACCGCTTCCTACGCTAGGTAGGGTTGTTGTCATCATTTGATTGCATCATTTTTCTATGTCACAAATATCTTTCGGCTCCTAATGACTTCCTAAATCTAAGGCGAACCTTAGTCCGTTCCGACTCTGACCAAAAATACATTGTCCTATTTGCTACGGCTACAATACGAACCAATTCGGACCAAGTCGCCTCCGAATTAACGCAATCGTCGAGTTTATTACCCTTCACGATTTTCTATGGAAGGCGCTAGATCGACCCTTTGGGTATCACTATGTCGATTCATCGAATCTATGACTCAATAACACCGTCACATTACGACCTGCTCCTTTGTCGGTACATTGGGCACAGCGAAACCGCATCTGCACCCCTCATTTCTATTAACATCACTCGATCAGGAGCGTTGTAACTGTTTCCTTCTGTTCCAGGAGTAACTCCGGTGTGAGTTTGACACATCATCAAGTAGCCCAGACATCAAGAATTCCAACGAGCCCCGCCCAGCCGTCCACCCGCTATAACGAGCCCCCTATCGTGCATGTCATTTGCTATTGTATACCATAGAAGTTAACAATTAATTTTCTTCCATTTTGTGAAATAGTATTATTTTCCTGCCAACCATAAATATTAGCATCGGACCCCTTATTCCACTCGCCTGTTCTTGACGAACACAACAATGTGAGGCGAGTCTTTATCTGACCCTCCGTTGACGGGTAGCAATCCGCCAAAGTACGTCCAAAATCGTCTAACTCTGAAGGTGGGCACAAAATTGTGAAGATTTTATCCCTGACTTGAAAGTCTGCAAATCACCCCTCATTGTGTTAGCCGCGTCGAGACGACTTCAAATATACCCGGCGGGTCTCCGCTTGCCATCCCGTTATCGCGGGACAGGCGCAAATAGCGCCCCGACCTTCGTCAAAACTTTCTCTAAGTGTACCATTTTAGTACTTTATAAATCCCACCCGTGCGACGTTAGTATTACCCCTCGTTTGAATCACCTCCTTATGACGAGTTTAACGATTGCCTGGGGCATCGTTCTACCCAACCGTTAGGTCAGGGGAGCCCGCTAAATCTAGCTATATTAATTATATAATTCGGCCCGCGTGGCTCAGGTCCTAATAGTGGGTCTAACCCTTACGTGTTTGGTACCAATCAAACCTATTTTGCGTCCTGGGAGCGAATTTGACTCCAGTCCCTCGAAATTCCCCAGGAACCCCTTGCCGCCACGCCCTTCCCAAGCCCCGTCTGGTTTCTTTTTCTGTTTTCTGTTTGCCTCTCTTTGTCCAACCTCTTTGGTCGTTCTTTTGTTCTCTGTTATGTCTGTGTCGTCTTTGATATTTTTCTGTGCTCGCTGTGTGCTTTCTTGGCTGACCTCTTCGGTCTTTTCTCGGCCTTTGCTTTCTCTTTCCTTTTTTCTGTCTCGTTCTTTCTTTCTTCGTTTTCCTCCCTTTCCGCGTGTCTCTCTGTTCCTTGTTCCTAATTTTAAATTAAACTTATTAACTAAATAATGTTAGTAATATTTATAATTAACTTTCGTAAATGTATATGTATATATATTAAAATGAAACAAACACCTAGACATATATATTATATAAATATTGTATATGAAGTATATAGAAAATAAAAACAAAGTATCGCTAAATTTGTAAGTTTTACGAATTTAGCATTACATACAGTTACGTAGGTACATATAGGGACAGGGGGTAGGTTTGAAGCCCCGCGGTGGCCCTATGGTTCCCAGGCCCAGGTTCCCTTCTGGTCGATGGTTCCACAGGGAGTGCCCCACCCCCGGCCCCTGGGAGGATCGCGTTCCCCCTTGGGAGGCCCATGAAACGACCCTGGTCTCATGAAATTTCAAATTTGGAAATAAGCACAAACGGCCAGACCGATATGTATACGTGTAATGTGTGCATGTCGAGACGTGGATAGCATGGGGGAAATCTGTGGGAATCGGTAGCTGGTCTCGCCAGAATGCTTACATATATACGTGCAATGTTTGCACGTCTCAACATGGATTCCATGGGACGTTTACGAAAAGATTTGTGTTGGGGTTCATAACCAGACAAAAGATTTAGCGTTTATAAAATATTGATATTTTATTAATTTATTATTAATAATTAGTGTTCAGACGCTTAAAATTGTTTTGATTATAAGATGTCTGACTTGCTAGACGTAAACAGGGGATTAAAACTATGGAAACAATGGGCAAAATTTCGACCTTCGCCCCACTTTGGCATATCGTCTTCTATTGTCTGCCCATATCCCTAAAGCGACCCCGGTTTACTGTAAGCGGCGAAAATGTAAAATTTCAAAACTTTTCCGAATGGCAATCGGAAACAATTTACAAAATAGAGGGAAGTAGAAACTTGTTTATGATTGGACCACGCCAGATCGTCTATCTTAAAATATAGGCGAAAATTTCGATGTCGTGCGACTTCGTGGATTCAGTCTGACTTCGACACCACGGAGTTCGGTCGACTCTACTGACCGGCTCCGTGGTCATAGCTAGTGTCTGTTTTATCAACGTTTTATTGTTTTCATTTGGATTTTCGATCGAAGGATGGATGCAGAGGAATCCATTTGACGTTCCGTGTCTTGTGAAGGGGTAAGAGTTGGTGCTGCCCGCTGGGATCAACGGTGTGAGTATGGGTGTGGGAAGTTAAGGTAATGGGGGTTTATTTTCCCCAATGTTAGACGTGTATAGGTTAACAACTGGCAAGCAGTATCCAGCTGCAACAATTATTGGGATATCAAATTACGTGTAAAATTTGTTTATCTTAGTAGAACTTTCGGTGCCCCGACCGCGATCGGGGCCGAACGAATCACGTCTTTCAAAAAAGCCATGGGCCCACGCGGGCACTCTCTGCCCCGGGCGGGTAATCTAAATTTCCTTATAGGCGAGTTAAGAAAATTGGGAACTAAGGCCTGGCACACGAGCCAAAATGTGACCGCCGGCCAGGGTCGAAACACAAATTTCTAAGGTTGGCTAAGCTTGAGCCACTTGCTTCGGGATTCATATTGGTTGCTCCGGCACCGGATCTTTTTATCAACTGCTTACTTGCTTCTACGATGCTTTCTTTTTGTATGATAATCATTATTCAAAATAATTATGCAAGCAGTGTCATGCCTGCGATTTTTGTATATGCATATTTAGATCTATCTCGAATTTCTAGGTTGAAATCAACATTTTTGGATCAACTCATTTATAATTTACTATATTACCGACCAGAGAATAGCCAAATCCCGAAGCCCCTACCTTAAAATACACCGGATCATACAGTAACTTATATTTATACATCGTTTTAAGGAGATTTGTGAACTTATCAGCGAGCGCGACAAAATATCGCGACCTCCAAATGCAGCCAAGGTCAGCGTAAACCCCGCGATTCCAACAGCACATGTGTCTTACAAAACAAAGCCGCCAGGGTTGTGCTAAGTTTTATAGCAACGCCCTTCCTTCCTTTTTCGGACCATGGATGCATTTAGATATTAGGCTGCACACTTTATCAAAGACCCTTGATTCCTATTTTTACCGGATAGCCGAACACCCAATCATACCAAGTACAGATAAGACTTAATATGGTTTGATCGAGAATTTGTCAGACTGAACATCGAAAACTTCCTTAGGATGTCAAATTTCAATAGAGTTATTCAAACTTGTAGGAACTGCCGGTTCAGCGTAAACCCGTGTGTTTCTTTCGAGCCGGGAATACACCACACTACGTTTACATTGGATTGACCTGACCCTCTCTGGCATTACCAGCAAAATTGCGCAAATAGATCTGATTCGTCTTTTAACTGATCTTGGATTGGCAAGTAACCGCTGGGAATCTATATCGATATAATCAGTAGGGAATAAGATGTCGAGGGTTCAACCCAAACAAAATTACGACAGGGACAGGTTTAGATCAATCCCGGTACTAAAACATAAATTTTTGCAGCCGCCTCAACCCTTTGAAATTAGTTCGGATCTGAGAAAAGTTTTTCCTCAGACCCGATGCGATAAAAACCCTCAAATTTTTTCAGAGCGACTTGATCGCCGAATTTTCAGTTTTCTTTTATTTCGGTATTGTGACCCGTTAGGTCGCATATATATTTGTGGTTTAGATTCAGATTTATATATACATTCCAGGGTTGCCTTTAGATTTCTCTCTCTCTGTCATCATAGGCTTTCGTTGCACGATGACAGAGTCTCCGCTTTGAAAATATATCTCGAACGATCGATGGAAATATTAAAATTTGAACCGTTCGAGTAAGTACAGTGCAGTGGAAATTGCACTGCATCACAGTCACATACAACACACGAGCAGCAAAACACCAAAATTGGGGATTGGGGACCAGAGACGTAGAAGGGGGAAAATAGGAAAAGATCGGGTCCAAATTTCGGGCAACACTTGCCAGTTCATTTCCAGGCTAGGATACGTCGAAATTTGTACGTATTCAGTGGGATCTATCAAAACTAACTCAAACGAAAGTGCAAGCACTACTTCGGACCTTATTTAGAAGGCGTCCCCAATTGATGCAAGAGTACGGCAAAGGCCCATACGGCCCCATATTACTGTCCAAGAACAGTTCTACCCGAAAAGTTCGACAGGAGCCTCCTCTACTCAAGATTAACCCCTACATACCAAATCAAAGTCAACAAAAGTTGCCCCCAGCCAAAATCTACTATTTTGGACAATTTTTAGAGCTTAATACCCGATCCAGCGCTAGTACAACAACCTCCCATGGTTCTACTATATTTCTTGCTAAACTACCGCCAAAACTCATCAAAATTTACCGTGACCTTCAACCAGTAAATATTGAGCGATTCAAACTTAGCAGAAAATTGATAACTATATGTCATTTTGGACCGACTTTGAGCATCTATTACTAAACATCCACACGTTGGAGGACTGCCCCTCTGGGATTTTTGGACAGCCCATAAACGGACTATCCCGTGTAGTAATTAAGGAAAATGATAACATCGATTCGGAAAAGCACCACCAAACTCAGTACAAATCAGCCCCCTAGAGCATAAAATGTGTGCCGATTTTAGATCGTTATTGTCAGGGCATACTCAGTCAGACACATGCCCCTATCTCTCAATTTATATTCCCGTGATTGCTCTTGACATTTAACAACCCAGCATTATATAATCACTGTTATTCCCCAAGATACATCAACGCTAACCACGCACTAAAATCTAATTTTTACTTACCACTTTTAGTATAGATCCAGGCACTTCTGGCCGACTCAATTATGGTTGGAGAAATGCCCCTCCTAGGTTCTATGTAAGCGAGCACCTTAGCTTCATAACGCGTTCATTAGTTTTGGCCCCTTTAGAGGGTCCGTTAGAAAATCGGAACGCAAAGTCGGCACAAAATAATTTATCCCTTCTAGGAGTCACACGGAAGTTGGCTCCTTCTCGTCATAACCCTCTATAAATAAACTAAGGAACCAAACGGGCTTGGTCCGAACACACCTCGTGGAGCGCGCCTGCGGCCTGCTAAGCTCCATAACTTCTTGGATCTGACCAAGAGAGAACTGTTAATTTAGCAAAACAGCGAGTTTTCGAGTCCACCCTCGAGGTTATGATAGCCGGGGTCGTATGGCCATGGTGTTAGGAAGTTGCTCCATGCAGCTGCGTCCCGTTATTACAAAGACACATGACTTCGATGTACAGTGACCGTTGTTGATACGGATAAAATGAAGCAAAAAACACGGACCAGTGTAATGGATGTTGATGGAACAGAATCCTTTGGTTGAACAGCTGTGCAAGAACATCGCTCAAAAGTACGAAGCAATGGTAAGGTGGTGATAAATAGGAAGAATTGTGTTTCGACGCGACGACAATATTGTAAGACATACAAATGTAGTCAAATGTCGTGATGGAATGTCGAGACAAACCTAATCGTGCGTGAAAACACAACTAATTTGTCCAAAATGCCGAAGACAGAACCGTTTTCAAGCCAAGCGGCATCGATAGCGAAGCCGCGCAGAGCTAGAAACTCAACATTAGCTGCTTGAAGCGCCGCTGCCGTGTTTGTAACTATATAGGGTAATTCGCTGAGCTACCATCTGGTAGCATTTTCAACAGCCAGCCGAGCGACGGCCCATAACTGCTGCCTAATGCATTAGGAAATTATGCGGCGTTCACGTTATAATGTCTCCAACGTTTGGAACCTATGTAGACCACACAGTGTCATGGACACTGTTGACAACAGGGTGTCTAAGACATCCCCATGTATTTAATAAAATTTTCCAAAGGTAGCTAGTTACGTTTATTACCACTTCTCGACAGTGTCAAGCACACCGTATCTGCTTGCAGTTTTATGGACAGTGTGCGGCATTATTTCCTCAGCTTTCATATGGGCTAGGTACAAATATCGAGTATTTTAAGAAAAACTACATAAGTTGACTAATAAACCGCAATATCTACATATGTACACTGTCGGTTACAGTTAATTCGCGCCAAATTGGTAGTCAAGGGTGTGTACGACACTGTAATGAAAAAACGCAGTAGCTAGGGGTTTGTCGTACACCCTCGGCAATTGATTTACAGTATGGGTGTCACCCTGACTGTCTATACGGTAGGGTCGCGACTACAGGGGCACAAAAGTTCCTAACAGCGGAGACATTATAACGTGAATGCCGCATTATCAACGGCAGAAATTAGTTAATATTATTTGTCCGTCGGTGGGCAGATTTGCGGCCGTTAAGGTTGGCCGATGAGCCGACTAGATAATCCTCGGTTGGCAGGCCCACTGCTTACACGACTGTTGCGCAGCAGTAGTGTGTAGTAGTAGGCATCGTACATATTTCAAATTAATTTACTAAGCTGTATAGACTACATAAAAAGCATGTAATTTTTGGATCGAAATTGCTATTTATTATCCTAGAATTTAGAAAGTAAGTATATATAGAAGTAATTGTAGGTAAAGTTTCATATGATATGGACGTCGAAAAAATTTCAAACTGTCAAAAATGTCAATTAAAACTTTGTCTTTGTAATAAATTTTTTAAAACTTACACGCTGATATATCCATTTAACCTTGTGGCACGAATTATTATCTATTTATCTATTTATTATCTATCTATTTATCTATTTATTATCCTAGATTTTAGAAAGTAAGTATATATATAAGTAATTGTAGGTAAAGTTTAATATGATATGGACGTCGAAAAAATTTCAAACTGTCAAAAATGTCAACTAAAACTTTTTTGTAATAAATGTTTTAAAAATTACACGTTGATATATCCATTTAACCTAGTGGCACGAATTTTTTCATAAGTTGTTTGGTTTGATGAAGCTATGTAGTACATACATACACACTACATGGTAACGCTTTGTTATTTTACAACAGCGAATGTACAAGCAACATGATTTTCGTAAAATCATATTACTGGACCGTGTGGCGTAAATTATCTCCATCCTATTCAAATAGGCAACCAGTCCACAACCACGGATTATTCACTTCTCGGACCTTGCGTTATGTGGGTATGGTTCCATGTTACGGCGCATAGCAATATGATTTAGGATTTGGCAACACTTTATTCTGCGGGAAATATATATGATTTGACTTGCTGGTGTAATATCCTCAGCAGTAATACACCTTATCCTGATATAAAGAATAACATCGTGTGAGCTCAAGTTTAGCCTACTTCAGGTCCCAAGTTTTAGCATGGCCAGTTCACTCAGTTGCTGATAATAAGGATATATACTTATTGTTTGAATGTGCAATTTATTGAATATCTGCCTAAATTTAATAAAATGTCTATACTGGTTTGAAGTTTGAAAACTAATAATACTTAACCACTATGATGACAAGAAACATCCTTTTAAATTAATACATTGAACGCAAGAGTCGCGCGATCTTGTAATGATGTGGAATAGGGAAGTTTGATCGACATAGTCGAATGTCGTTTCGAAGTCGATAAAAGCGACAAGCATTGATCTCCGCTATTTATGGCGTGATTCGAGGGTCATTTTCAGGCTAGAAATCAGATCAACACAGCCCGAATTGAATGAAAACCAACATGCTTCTCTCTGGTCGTCATCTCTCGATGGGTCTTGGTCCTGTGAAGAACTGTTACCTCCAATACTTTTAAATAGTTTGGCACCAAAGTGCTGCACAATGCCCGGCCGCCTTTCTTAAGAAATGCCAAGAGAATAGATGCCTGTTACACCACAGAATTGCTGTCGCCAGATCTGATGAACAGTTTGAGCAAGCGATCGACTGGAACAACACCGCCGGCTTTGAAGACTTCTGGCGTGATTATCACTTGTATTAAAACCATGTTGTAGAATACATGTGTCATGCGACATTTCGAAATTTAATCTGCCTACTGTAATGAAGATTAATTAACGAGACACTACCTTACAAAATGATTTGCTTATCAATAAGAAAAAATATTTTTAACAAAAATGGTTAAAAATTGGCCAAAATCAATGTAAAATGGGCACAAATGGGTTATCGGCGGTTGCACAGGGGGCGGACGAGGCCGTCAACTTTTCTCAGCCCCCCTGAAATCCGGGGACATCCACACTTCAAGGCCGTCCGCCCCAGACGATCCCCCGTCGACCACGGCTGCCACCCGCCACTGCCTGAGACGTCGGGGCGTCAGCATGTATGATCTATATTGTTTTGAAAAGCAATAGTAGTCATCTCTATTATCACTAGTTACATCCTACTAAAATACGAAAACAAGTGTCATGCTATATTGGAGAATTTTATCTGCTCACTGTAATGTTAACAACCAACAAATTCTGTGCAGCTTAAGGCTTTCGGGTTATCATGTGTGTCCATTGAAAGGCAGGGATTATATCCCTGAGAGAGGAAGCCACTCCAGCCGCATTTATTCTCTTCCCCTGAAGGCCCAACACCCCACCCCTGAAGGCTCAGCAACGCCCCACCCCCTGAAATCTCAGAACCACTAACCCTCCGCACCGAAGACGCACGTAAAATATTTAACAATTTGAAAAAAATTGCAAAACGTACCACTAATTAGGGAAACGTTTACCAAAAATAGACAAAAATTAGCATAAATACACGAAAATTGTGCAAAATGTAAGCCAAATTAAAGAAAATTATGAGTTCCTGAAAATTTCGAAACTTTACCCCCGCCCCAAAGATCTCCTTCTGTCGAACTATCTAATTCCCTGAGCCGACGGACCACGGACTTTGTATTCCTATGATCTATATTATTTTAAAAGTAACAGTGATGACCACTGCTATCACTAGTCTACCAGACCCCACGATGTCCAGGGGTCAGCCTGTCGCTCCTGATG
This sequence comes from Trileptium ribeirensis, assembly GCA_030248225.1. Classification (NCBI taxonomy): domain Eukaryota; kingdom Metazoa; phylum Nematoda; class Enoplea; order Enoplida; family Thoracostomopsidae; genus Trileptium; species Trileptium ribeirensis. Next base: position 20,889 of record JASANE010020818.1, on the reverse strand, counting down.
AAAGTTTGCCACGGCGTCCGATTTTCAGGTGTTCTTGTAATTTCCCTATAAGCATTCGACCACCATCTTTTGATCAGAGTGCCGGCATAAACCGACCATAGATCACGCAGCGCTGTCTATTGCTGCAATTCAAAAGATCCTCCTCACGACCGTCTCCACTCGTCTAGAGAATGAGCCACAAGGACTCGCCTAGATCGATGTTCGTTGGGCACGCGTAGAGTATAGCCCAGCCACCGAAGCCAGCGTCTTCGCAGATCACCTGCCGTACGCTCATGTGACCGGCTCTAGCTTTTAAATCAGCGCACCAGATGAGGGCTAGCCTTATTACGCCAAATATTCTGAGTCTGCAAAACATTTCGAAGGAATTAAGTGTTTGTAGGTCTGTCGATTTGACTAACTAGGTTTCGCAAGCTTAAAGACTGAACGGATCGCTTTGTCGAACACTTGTGTCTTCGTCCATTTGAGTATAGTTGCTTTCGGCGCTCGCAATACGAAGCTAGTGCTTCGGTGATACGATTTTGTACTTCAACGGAGGATTTGTGGCAATAGGGCCTAGGTAGCAGAACCTACGGACCATGTTATAGCGTTCGCCTCTGCAGCTTATAAAAGGCTAGGTGTTGCTGCAGCAATCATACTTCGTCTTGTTTCAGTTGTCAAACATGCCTATGTTCGCTTCTACTGTAATAACTCGGTTTAACAGGAAGTGAATGTTCCCCATGGTCACAGACAAAAGTGCAACGTCGTCTGCGTAATTCAAGTCCGTAATGCCCTTTTTGATTTGCCAGCACACCACACCATCTGTCTAGCCTGAGAGAATCACCCTGTCGACGGCGTAGTTAGACAAAACGGGCGGCAAGATAGAACCTTGCCGACCTAAAGATTCAACCAGGGAGGCGTCGCTATCCTCGCACATAGACGTGGACTTTGAAAACTGTTGCAGAATACATTGATAGTACAACATTCAGCAACATTGCCGATGCGCCTTCCGCGGCCATGATGTTAAAAATAAATGTTCGATCGACAGAGTCGAACGCGCCTTCCAAGTCGACAAAAGCACGAACAGTTGGTTTCGCCTATTCATGAAGAATTTTGAGGGTGGTTTGCAGACTAGAAACCTGGTCAACGCAGCCCCGACCCGAGACAAAAACAACCTGGTTTTCTCTGATCGTCATCTCTCAATGGGTCTTTATTATCTGAGGAATAGTCACCTCCAGTATCTTTCAACAAATTGGTAGGAAATTGCTGCACGCTGAGCGATCGTCTTTCTTTAAAGATGAACAGAGTATAGATGTCTGCCAATTGCCAGAATTCTTCCCTATTGCCAAAACTGATCGAAGAGTTTGAGCAAGCGATTGATAAGAACAAGTCTGCGGGCTTTAAAGACTTCTGCTGTGATTATATAGAAAACACGTGTTGTGCGATGTTGTTTAATTTTATCTGCTTAAAGCGATTAAGACTACCTAAACAGACTCTGTGAAGTGCTGTCGTTTTCATTTATCATAAACATTTTTCATAAACCTTTACGGTCTGATTTGCTTATAAATGATAAAACTGTATATATCATAGGTGTCCATAGAGTAGCAGAGCTCGCACCCTTGAGTGTGGAAACCCTCAAGTCACATTTACACTCTGAAAACTCAGCAGCTCCCTCGCGCCGAAGACGCGCTTTAAATTTTGGGAAAAATTGGGTTATAACTAGTAAAAAATTGGTAAAAATTGTGAAAAATATTAATAAAAATACAGGAAAATTAGAAAAATGCGAAAAAATTGTGCAAATTTTAAACAAAAATGGGAAAATTATGAGTTTTTAAAAATTCGTATTCCTCAGACAAGGACTTCCTCAGACGAAACATCTAACCCACAGAACCAAGGAACTTCGATGCCTATGATCAATTTCTATGTATGGTTTTGAAAACTAAGTGCTGACCACAATTATCACTAGTAACGCCATATTAACATGTAAAACACAGGTGTCTTGCGATAATGCCTAGTTTTATCTGATTACGCCAATGCTGACTAACTCACCAATCATGTGGCAGTATCTATCGTAAAGCCTTTAGTTTTTCGCTTATTAATGATAAAAAAATATCTTTAAGGTCTTGAAACGTATATAATAATTATAGTGACTGCTATGATCACTAATAACACGACGCTCATTAAAATTTCGAAAACAGCTGTCACGTATAGTGAGCAATTTTATATGCTCACTGCAATGAACACTAAACAACTCATTTTGTGCAAAACGCTACTAGTTATCGTGAGCTTTTTAAACATGCACCTATTAAAAATAGTTTCTTATAAAGCCTAAATTTTATTTCCGTTAGTTCATACAAACGAACTGCAGTATTTTTAAAAATGGCACACGTGAGCTATACGCGTTCATAAATAATATGTCAAGTAAATTACAACATTATCGCAAATTATTTTAGTTAAAAGTATGCTGAAGTATGCGCAAATATAAAACCACATCGTGTCTTCATCAGTTGTATTCATAGAGGATATGAGGTTGCCCCTAAGGGTCGAACCCCTCACTCCTACTTAGTCCCCCCCCGGAGCACCCGAGTCGCGCGGAAATTGTTAGCAGTTTATAAGCATTATGAGCAAATAGTTATTTATATGTTTCGCATATTTTTGATATACATATACTGTTTCGATACCATCCAGCTGTTATCTTCCTCCCGCAACCACGTCCCGCTGGAACAACCTACATCCGTATGAAGAAGTTAACCGGTCTGTGGGAGAAAGGGTGGCGCAACGTCGCTGTATGGCGCCTACAGATGGGGTCAAACGACATGCCATGAAGTCCAGCGCTGTTCGCCAAAGAGGGCCGATGCTTCAGATGGTAAGCTTGCATCCCTTACACATATCACCATGTATGATTTAATCAAATGATGATAATGTAATGATAATTTTAAGTGATATTTAAGATAAGCGTATCTATATCAAAATCTACTTTAATACCTGTTCAGCAGGTCTATTAATTCATTCGGAAAAGCGTTTTCCGCAAACCAGTTGTACTGAAATCGGCGAAATGGACAAATTGTTATCAGCGGAAATGTAATATTTGATAAACGATCCAAACGAAACGATGTCGCGGTCGGCATTTGTTTGTGGCTTTGTAGCGTTAACACCATATAGTAGTTTACTGCCGCAAATGCAAAACAAACAACAAGAACCCAAAACCAACGCAAAAATAGTGAAGGCGCTGTCGCTATATATCGAAAGCCATGGAAGTCAGTCGAGAGCGCAAATTCGTACAATTTCAGTTTAAAAAATTTCATATCCACCATGTTGATAGTCTTAGGCTATGTGCTAGGTAATGTTGCATGTTCGACACATTATCGTTATATGAGTAAGCTTTAAATATTTACGTGGCCTTTTTATTTGGTCATTTTGCTACAATTAAGAAAGAAGATAATAATACTTAAATTTAAAAAATAAAAATTTTGATAACTGCCGGTGTTGTACCTCCGAATTGTTATAATAATGTGAGAAAAGTTAACGAATTTGGATGCTATTGCACAGTAAACGATCGTGCTAACTTTATTCAATTATGTCATATAAACTATTTGTAGTTTTGGTGCTTTGGAAATTTGCCAAAAATATGAGCTGAATCTACGTTACTCTTTGCGGAAGTAAGGCTTTAATAATGTGATCCAGCTATATTTTCAGCTTTTAATTGAGCCAATCACGTACTGCAACCGTTCAAAATAGAACAAACAGTATGCAATTTGCTAAGCTTTAATAATGTGATCCAGCTCTAGTATCAGCTTTAATTAAACCAATGATATATTGCAACCGCTCATAATAAATCATACAGTAATACAAATAGCAATTTGCTAAAGCTTTAATAATGTGCTCCAGCCACATTATCAGTTTTTAATTGAAGCAATAACAAACAATTTGCAACGGCTCGAAATAGAAGAAACAGTAATACAAATTGCAATTTGCTATGCTGTAATAATGTTTCCCTGCTATGTTGTCGACGCCTAAGGCGCCTTCAGGGAGAGTAGGGTAACGTGTCCGGGGAGGAGTAGGCGGGCTTTCGGGAGGGGAGAAGTCCCATCCTCAGGTGATAACCCACATACCTACTTTATGATCATGTATGAAGTTATTACCACCCACAATAGGTCAAACACTAAATACAAATAGTAATTTTGTAAGCTTTAATAATGTGGTCCAGCCATATTGTATTCTTTTAATTGAACCGCTCAAATTAAAACAAACCGTAATACAAATAGCAATTGCTAGGCATTAATAATGTGATCCAACAATATTCTCAGCTTATTTTATATTTTAAATTATGGTCATATTAGATGATAATATACCACCTGTGCAGTCATTATGCGACAGATAACCTGATTACTGTTCAATCGATCGTGACTGCAATAATAAAATGTTTTTAAATATAGCAAACCATCACAAGCACAAACGCTGCAAATCAACTTAAGGATACAGAAGCTAAAAACACCGTAATAACTGGGTATGTGTTCTATCAAAAGAATGTTGTTTTGTGATCTGGCTACCTAAAATTTTGGCTGTGAATGGTTGTGAACCTTGATGCGGCGTTTACGTTATAAACGACCACCCATGTCTAACTTTGGTCCCCTGGGCATGTCTGGCACCATCCATTATGGTGTCTTAGACACCATGGTTTTTCTGATTGTTTTTTACGATAGTATACATGTAACAGCCCGAGATTTCCAAGGGATTTTAACATATACTTAAATTAGGGGAACACCTAAAAGTTAGGGATAAAAGCGATAAATTTTAGACTAAATTGGCGACCGGATACTGGTGGAGAGTGATCCGAACATTGCACAATTTATAATTGTTGTTAATAAACAGTGTTGTTACCTTTGTTATATTAATACGTGGTTATTCCGGTAATCACGCTCCACCTGCCTGGCATGCGCGGGCACGAGTACTTTCGCATGGGGAATGATTAATTGGTTGCCCAATTAGCAGGTATTTGGTCGGCCCAATACGAAATTCCATGGTATCATCTGTATGGTTTATGATTATGTATTGTGGAGAAAACGGCTGCTCACCCGGATGAGCCAGGGAGAAAGGGCGAGATTTTCACGATTCATTTCTGGAATCACCTATTCGGTGCCCTAAGGTCAATCCCGGTGCGTACGCCCAATATTGTCGTAATAATTGAAGAGTTAATAGTTAACTGAATGTTATAAAATGTATTGTGTACTGCGTGTCAGGATGGGTCGGACGCTATGCGGACTCTTTATCAAATTTCAAACTGGCAATTTTGTTGCGATCCAAATCTTGCAGGCCTATCCTGGCATGCAGTGGTTATACAATTGCTTCTTAACGTTTAGGAGACCTCAAGCAATAAGGTGAATTAAAACTAACCAAGCTCACCGAATATATGAATTTTCTATAGGTATTTGAAAGGCAAAATTTTACAGTTTTCTGGTGACCTACGCAAAGTAGCGTTATCACATTATCGTTAGAGTCCCTTAAGGTTCCAAAATTACGCATTCGGGTCGGCACGCCCCGTACCCCTGAATACTTAGAGACCCTCAACCCGGCGTTTAAACATTCAAATTTCAAAGTCCCCAAATCTCAACCAAAATAACCAAAACTGCTCCATTTTTCAAGCCGCCCATATAATCTGGGGTCTAACCCTAACTAGTTCATCGAAAACCGGGGTTATCTAACCGGTTCATTACGAACCCATTCAGGGCCTTAATAACCTCTAGGGATACCCAAATTTTCTGTTTTCGTCATATAACACGGCCTATAACAGGCCAACTATTAGTCTTACACTTAAAATTGCATTTTCATCAGTAGGCGACCAGCCAGGGCATGGATCTGACCGCGCCCCCAGCCGCCAACTGTTTTCTGTTAATTCAATATCGCAGAAAATATATTTGAATAATACAAGGTAACAATGCTACGATGTAACATGCAAAATGCATATGTTTATTCATGTAAAATCATGAAACAAGGTTTGAACAATTTAATTTTACGTTCTTTACGACTTCAGAAATACGTTTTTATGCAAATGCTGCTTTCAGAACATTAACCGTTATAATAGCCACAAAAACATATGACGACGGTAAATTTACCGAAGAAGCACACATAAGCAAGCGGATGTAAGCTAAAAACTACTATTGCAAATTCTACTTTTTTTAAATACGTAATATATATAATTTAAACAAGTCTTAAAATGAAAATCTTAAGCAAAAAATAAATTTGTGTATGCTATTTTTAACCACCGTGTGCAACGTGTCTTAAAAATCATAGATTAGTTTTCAGATTTCATTATGCACCATAAGTATCTGTTCATTAACCATATATAATGGACCTGTGTAACCTAAATCTAATGTTAGATTTTGCCATGTGTAAAATATTTTAAATCCCTAAACTCACAGATTATGCATAATCACCGTCATTTCTATAGCTGGTCATGCTACTGCATGAAACAAGACCCTAAATCCTTCTGACCATTTTGGCAGTCGTCATATATTTCTGTGGCTATTATAACGGTTAGAGTTCTGAAAGAACAATTAGTAGCAGCAGCATTTGCATTAAAATGTATTTCTGAACACGTAATGAACATAAAATTAAATTGTTCAAACCTTGTTCTATGATTTATATGAATAAACATATGCATTTTGCATGTTACATCGTAGCATTGTTACCTTGTATATAATATACATGCACATATTTCTAGTTGTTTAACGGTGGCTGCAGGACGTCTGCCCAACAATACATTAGACAATAATGTTTCATGTCGCATGAGTACAACTTATACAATGTTTTATGATTTTATTTACCATGTTTTTCGCTCTGGAATTCATTTTACTGACTTTATTCAAGTGAGCATGCCAGTAATTGTCCATAATATGCTTCGATTAGCAGAATTTTGTTACATTTATATATGCTATTAAACTATTTATACCGCTCCAATGAAACGTGGGTTCCATGATCTAAATGTTTCACAATGCCGTATAAAATAAACATGGAAGATATAACTCATACTTGATATCAAACTATGTTATTTGATACATCAAAGTCAATATTTACAAAATAGCTTTTAATTCACTTAAAATTTAATAGGTATTATAACTAGAAGTATTTAAATATACAGAGTTCCACAAAGCATTGTATATAAAACTTTAATATTATATCAAAGTTCACATTGCGAATGACAGCAACGCGATGTATCAAAAAAGGTACGGTCAGGAATTTGTTTGAGCCCGCACCTTCTGTTTGTTGCAGTCACTACATAGAGTCCAAACCATCCGTTAGTAGGAGAGCCAAACTACGTATATGGAACGGTTTTATCGAACCACAATTCATACATAGCGCATGCTGGTGACCTTGTCATGAATTTGTTTGAGGCCGCACCTTCTGTTAGATGCAGTCATTAGTATACAGTCCAAACCAACCGTTAGTAGGACAGCCAAACTACGTATACGCAACGGATTTATCGAACAACAATTCGTACTTGGCGCATGGTGGTGACTTATCAACTTGCGAAAGTAAAGTTATCCGGCTCAAACTAACAATATTATTTCGTCATTCTGTACAAATTTATGGTACTGAACTGTTTCTAGCACACCGAAAATAAGTTATGTTATCAGGGGCGTAGCCAAGAGGTGGGCACGGGGTGGTGTGCTACTGGCCATACAGCGCTCGTGACCCCCTGAAATATAAGAGAAACGTGATGTCTATGCTTGAGTGAACATCGCTTTCAATCAGTGCACCCTTACTACACTCAGTACCCCTTCGTGCAAAAGCTTCTGGCTACACAACTGTATCTTATGTTCGTAAGCATCAAATGTCGTCGCTCATTCGCGGAATCATACGAAAATATTAATACATATATAAGTTCTACATAACCGCGTATTGTACTCCTGTGTTGTTGTCACCTGTGCTTGTGTAATAACGGTACGCAGCTGCATGGCACAACTTTCTAACACCATGCCCATATGACCTCGACTATCATAACCTCAAAGGTTCACCAAAATTTTTCGATTTCGTCACCTTTCCTGATCAGACCCAACAGCCTATTCAGCTTAGCAAGTCCCAGGCGCGCTTCACGAATTGTTTTGGGACCCTGCCTGATTGCGCACGTGTCTAGTATTTCGTAAGATTACAGAGGTCCCCCATGGAGGTTGGCACCGACACCTGCTTACAGGCCATAAAGCCCAACCGATATTCCTTATCCCAATCTCATTTGGAAGTTGTTTAATTCAATATGGTTAAGACATATACTGATGCAGGTGTTTCTACTCTAGTATAGATTTTGACTTAATCTCAATCGGTTGAGGTTTTGATCCCGCTAATTAAGTACAGCTGTTGTGACTCTCACAGGGTTCGGACAATCTTTGAGTATTTAATGGCGGCCACTCTGGTTGACAATCCATTGCTCGTGATTGTTTGTCCTAAAATGACGTGTTATGCCTAATAAATTTTAATCGAGGTTCGCTTGTGTTGTCTCCGTGAGCGGTTCCTAATATCAATTTAGTGGATTCCTGTCGCAATCATGTCGGTGCTCCGCTATACTAACACTAGCAGCGAACCATTCGCGGCAGGGCTTGGGATCTCTTATCCCCAAGCCATAGCGCGCAAAGTTGGCTGGTCCGAATGGACGAATCGACGCGACATATAACGCTACTAAGAAAAAACGTACAATACTTGTTTTGATTTTCTTGAAGTATTTACAGTATCAAAGGGTAGGGGCATTAAAGATAAGCAAACGTGCAAGCGATCGCGTAACGTCAAAATAGCAGTCTAAGACATACGTGAGGATATCCAATATCAGACATTGGTTAATCGACATCCCACAGGAGAGGATGGGAGCGACAAAAAACCCAACCATACTTGTACCAGAAAATCATTGCTTTCGTAGTCTCTAATTTTAGCGAAACTTAGGTCAGCTATGGCTCAGAAACATAATCCTGTGGGTTTTGAAACTCGCTGCCTATAACGCATTGCGCTACCACTATTCGGTGACGGAACTGCTTTGGGAACGACCCACTTGCACCCTTTTTGGGCGTCCGAGACGTTAACCACGCAAAGGGGAGACAAATTGGGGCGGGAGGACAAAGAAAGAATTACGAATACGAAAATTAAACACAAAGGCGGATTAAACAGCGAAACGATATAGAAAGAATTGTATAATATTATAGTACAGTGAACGACACAATTGAATGTATGTGCTTCAAACCACTCAAACTGGCATCCCGACGCGTAAAAGTCTGTTACGACGGCCCTAGAGTTACACGGTAAATCATCTCATTTCTCGTGCAAGCGAACCCTACGTTAACTCTCACTATTACTGGTTCGGATGGCTGATCGATCATGTATGAAATGTAGCAACCAGTTAGCTATAACACGAGGTAACAGTAAAATGATACTTTGGTCTGGTGAGGCGAGTAGTAGGAAAAAGGGGGTTCTGTGGCACTTGATTAATGACCTGTCAAATTTTTTGAGTAAAGGTAATTAATCATATCGTTTTGACAACTTAGATCATTTGTGACCTGTCAGTTACTTGAGAAAAAGTCATTAATCATTCAGGTATTCCTAACTCACATAAATTATGTACTGTCAATTGTTAAGTTAAGTTCATTTATCATCCACAACTTCTAGCTCATCATTTGTTATTTGTCAATTTTGAGAAAGCTTCAGGCAACATTTTATTAAAGGTCAACCATTTCTTTCTCTATTATTTTGCCATTCTATCATATCACCACTATTTGTATCCATTAATGTCTTTCTGTGAACAGTATAATATCGATTAGTTGAAGTTTTACGTCACTGAAAAATACTAACATTTTCTACCAATGCGGCAATTTGTATAGTATATATTTATGGTCTAGTGATATTACATATGTATAAAATATACTTAAAAACAAAACACATATTAATGTTTACGAGTATTATTTGCTTTGCGACATTACAATAGTATATACACTGTGTTGTCTTCAACTGTAGTTTCATATCCGTTTTCATCTTGCATGTTGATAAATCCATTTGAAAGATTCGTATTTGATAGATCGTCAACGTTATTATAGTTATTACAAAGATCAAAGCCAGTTGTATCACTGTCTAAATAAGTTGCTGCGCTATTTAGCATCACATCAGCACTTCCAGTAAATGGTGTACTTGACTCCGCTTCAATTATCGAGTTTGTTTCAATGCTTACACTTCTATCAATTGTTATAACGGCCGGATTATTCTGCGAAAATCTTGACGCAATGTCAGTTGGCGAAGTTGTTCGTTTCATGATAAAATCATATACAAGTTCATGACAACCACTCAGCCTCGAAATTGGCTCCCAAGTCTTTTCCATGATACCATGCACAGTTTCCCATTATCAGTTTCATACTGAAACTATTATTTTGCTGTGAGATGATTAATTATTACTAAGTACTTAACCTTATTTCAAAATATTAGTGCTGCTCCCACAAAAAATATACAATATCAAAGTTGTTCTCTTACCAAGGAGAATATAATCTGGTTATGGTTTTCATTCTAAGAAAAACGTTATTCAACCTTTCTATATTTGCAATATCGCGAAAACCATAAAGTGCTAAATCAACGTACTTTTTCGTGTTTTTGATCATAAAATACAGGGTTATTTTTAATATCATGGAAAATATATACCACAACCCGTTGAAAAGAAAAGGTTTTCAAAAATCCATCCATCTGCTAGTTGCCACAGAGAGACAAAGCTTTTGAGAAAATTCAACTTGCTTCGTTTCAAATATACGCCATACCATTAACATAGAAAACACAATCCAAAAACGACTAAAAATGAAATTTGTTCATTATCTTATGTTCATTTTGGTACATTTGGAAATTACTTACAACCAGCATAAAAAACTGTTTCAGTGATATCAAAAATCCAACTCAAATGTGCTAGGGTCTTAACGCTGTTATTCGACCCTTGCTCGCCAACAGATGGAGTTACACTGAAAAGTTTAAGCATGTATAATCATCATCATCATCATCGCATAAAATAGAAAAACATTAGCCACATCAGATTATTCATTAAAGAGTGACATGTGTTGCAATGAAATTTTTAATCATTTATGTTTTATAACGCAAAATGATTCAAAAATGGCATTTTCAATTATAACGAAAGAGAGCATTGATTTACAAATTTCAGCCTAGCTAGAGGACACTAGGGAACACAGCGAAGAGTTTTCTGAACTATCGCCGGAATAAATCGGACCAACGGTTCATGAGTTATGCGTGTCACCAATTATTTGCACTAGCTATGTGATCTTAAGTAAATAGTACAAGATTCACTACCTATGGTAGTTGGTAAAACCATTAGCAACTCACTGTTGAAAGCTACTGTTTTTTTTTCTATCGTATTCAGCAAAGAACAAATTGTTTATGTTAATTATTTTCGAAAACGAATGACATTGATAGCACGATGCAAATTGATAATCTATTTGTATATATAACACGCTCAATTTACTTTTGGTTGAGACTCAAAATATCTTCCTAAAGGTAAACGTGAAATGTGAAGTTTGACTATAATATGCTCACTAATATCTGAATTTACAATGTAATGTTAATGAAATATTTGGTTTCGCAAATGTATATGTATATATATACTGGACATACCAAAGAGGCTATTCGTTTCACTGGATAACGATAACATTTTCGCTTATTTTCCATGCAACTGTCATACATACAGGATGGCAATGACTCAATAAGACACCTCTTTCTACTTTGACCATTGCGATAATAGTTCTTTAGAAGTTCCTGAGAACCAGTAATATTTTCCAAAAATTCCCATGTGTTTTCCCATTTAACCAAAAATTTCATGCGGCTTTTCTTTAACCTCTAGAAACATAATTTTCATATTACATCTAGCAAAGTCAATATAGATGTTGTTGAATGCTATAAATATTATTAGCATCAACTCGTGGAATTTAAATTGTAATAATCTAATTATTAAATACACTAACATTACCACTTATCTTTATAGTAATTACGGTATGCTATATATATATGTATATATATTTCTTATAACTTACGAAATGGATACTCATAGCATTTAGCAGTGTACGCTTATGTCATTCAGTATTTTGTATAAATTTTTTTGTTAAAATTGTAGATAGCTAAACAATAGATAATTTGTTTAAATTTGAGACATCTGCAATGATATACATCCAGAACTTAACCATTTGTAATTCATATTTGCGGCATCATACACATTAACTAATTTCTGTTACTTATTTGAAACGCTATCCTAAATAATACTGAATATCTCTTGAACAAGTCTCCTGAAATCTCTTCATCTCGATTATCAAAATATCGTTACACAATTATTATTCTTTGAGTTCTAGCCCTTGATTCCAGCTCAAAGTCTATGAGGCTAGGGATGTTTAAATAACATCAAATTTCACTTTCACTAGAGGAGACATAACTTTTAAAATACTGCAATTTTGCAATGTTTACTGCATCTACTTTTCGTTTGATATTTTTTAAAAAAAAGTACTTTATATTACCAAAAGCGTTGTAATACAGTTTATTGATGTCAAAAAACATATGCATAATAATGTTTCAAATTCGGAGACGACGTTGGAGAATATATTTTCATGGTCTAGTGGAAAACTTGGCGGCGTTTGTCTTTTTTATGTGTCAAGCTTGCTCTCCAACGGAAGCATGTATTGAGATGTGTGACCCATCGTTGGAAATCTTATAAGCCTTATAAGAAATCTTATATCATATGTTTTTTGTGGATTTCGACCTCTTTGATATCATAGATACCCTTTATATTTTAAGGATCCCTTGTGACCCAGAAATCGCCTTTTTCAAATTTTCGCAAATGTTTATCGAAAATGTTTGGGAGTTTGGATACGGTGTGATACCAATCGATAGGGCTTTCAGGCAGTCCATAACTGAGGGCTTTCTGTAAGGTAACGACACATTTGTTGTATATTGTTCATATGCCTGGTTATAACGGATCAAAGCTTGGATAGCCAGACAATAGTGAAAATTTGTGATAATGATAATACGCGTATTTATACAGTAGAGGCTGCAAATAATATGTTTTTAGGATGTCAGACAACATCAGTCATACCTTTCCAATGTAGGAGAGGACGACGGTCTCCTAGTTCTTCTATTCTCGATATTTCATGAGTCCGACTGGCATGCAAGGTAATGAGTGTGACATAAGACTTACCAAATCTTTGATCGACTTGACTCTGAATTCCCTTTTTGAACTGATCATACAACTCATGTTGAAAAATAAATCAAGCATCAAATAGTAATTATGCTCACAAAGTTTCAGCAGCCTTAATAAAATGTAATAAACAGCAACGAAATTTTTGCAAGAATGATATCTCTATCTTAGGTAACCACCTTTTATACTGCAATTTGCAACGTTTTAAATTGCTTATTGCTTTTCTTTTTTTGCATACGCAGACGCAATACTTACTTCATCAAACCTTGTCAAGGTTAACCAAAACCTATTGATGACCTACATATCTTAACTAAAACCTAATTTTAAGTTATAATTTTTTTGCACGCGGTAATGAAACAAAGTATTTTATTAAAGTTGATCAATCTGAGAAATTAATCTTACGTAGGAATATAGGTATTTGGAGAGATATTGTATGCATTATAGTTTCACGCATGAATAAATATACAAGTTATCGGTTTGTGTTAAAAAATATAAAATTTTCGCACAGGACTTTGATTTGTAAGTTATCCTTGAACTTCATTTATTTATTATGCAAGTTGGTAATTGTGTCATATGAGCTTCCAGGAGGTAAAATGTCATTCAATACTTTTGATTAAGTTCACAAGTTACTATTAGTATTAGATAAAATGGTAAACATAACAGGATCATTTGATTTAACGGAGCAAAATGTCCTTGAACAACGTTATTCAGGTTTAAAGATTACAATTTTATAAATTGTATACATAGCAGTGTCATATAAGTTTGAGCCAAGTTTTAAGTACTTAGAGAAATATTTCTACAACTGTTAACAAAAATAGTAAATATAGCACACTAAGTGGTTAACGCTTGACTGATTTCAAGGTCACATGCTCAATGAACCATGATCCACAAGAGTATTTAAGGCACAGATGACCACACTTCCACTATCATTTTGCTGGATAATATTCAACCTACTGTCATTTTACTATCTCCTTAGCTTTTCATGTTTCCGTATTGCTTTAAGAAAGATGTCGTGGTTATCAGACATACACGGTAAGCATTTATTTACAGTTTTAAAGTTAAGAAACATGCGTTGAAGTTGCGTTCAGGATCCATTAATTTAGATATTATTAGGATATAGGTTTCATAACAGTTTTGCGCTGTGGAACATATTATGCGTACCTTTACTACTATGAACATATTTTTAACCGTGGGACAAAACCTAGATTTCAATCCATGTTTTGTTGATGTGCTAAATAACTATTTCCAAACGTGCCTTCTAAGCATCATTAATCCAGCATTATGACAATGCCGTTCTGTATATACTAAGCCTAAGCGTAAGCCTTTGCTTAAGCTTCGACATATATATGGCCCTTAGATTCGGTTTCTAACGGTTCCTTTTTCTAACGTAAAGCCCCTCAGGGTTACCTAGACTGATTCTTCTATATAAATTCATAACTGAAACAAAGCTAAATGAAACTACACACAAACTCTTTAAGTTCGATTCTCTGTCACCTTGCTTTTATTTTCACTTCTCAATTCATTATTCTTCTGTTTAAGTTATTATACTATTTCATAAATTGTATGAAAAATATATCACTGAATAATATAGAAACAAGACATTTATTAGGAACTGTATGCGGATACGAAACATCCAATAAAAAATAAGAGATCATATTCATTTTTTATTCCGTTTCCGACGCGGTTCCAGCAACTCCACAGAGGGTGGGAATGTATCTGGTACATCCATTCCCAGAGCTTCCCGCTCGCGTAGTACACCAATCTTCAAGTGCTGGTAAACAATCTAACTTTACCTGGACAAACACCTCTTGTTGTCAACGCAAAAAGCTCTCCTGAGGTTTATGCAAACCTGTTACATGGGCTAAACTACCGGAACCGTGATCTAGGCTTCTCTCCTATCGACATGTTTGGAGGGTTTGGAATATTTGCAGTGGATGTATCTCCAGATCATTCAAGTAGCTGCGGTAGCTACATTTCAAAGGTAAAGGATGGCAATCTTAGGTTGATTATGGACTTTGCGAAAACTCTAAATGAATCTATGGTTCTGTTCGTTATGGGGGAATTTACGAAAACTTTGAAGATGTCTAAAGATGATAATAAAATTGAATGGATTTAATGTTTGTGTTTAAATGTGTTGTTGAATTTTTATAATAAAAAACCAAAAAAAATTGCACATGAAAAGGATTTGTGTTTGATTTTAGGTATTCAATATGGATACCATACGAAAATTTTTCTCAAAGCGAAAGCGTGAGGAAGAACAAATTCGTGAGCTGACACGACAGATTGGTGTACTACGCGAGCAGGAGGCTCTGGGAATGGACGTTCCAGATACATTCCCACCCTCTGTGGAGTTGCTGGAACTGCGTCGGAAAAGGAATAAAAAATGAATATGATCTCTTATTTTTTATTGGATGCTTCGCATCCGCATACAGTTCCTAATAAATGTCTTGTTTCTATATTATTCAGTGATATATTTTTCATACAATTTATGAAATAGCATAATAACTTAAACAGAAGAATAAAGAATTGAGAAGTGAAAATAAAAGCAAGGTGACAAGAGAATCGAACTTAAAGAGTTGGTGTATAGTTTCATTTAGCTTTGTTTAAGTTACGAAGTTACATAGAAGAATCAGTCTAGATAACCCCGAGGGGCGTTACGTTATATGGTTAGAAAAAGGAACCGTTTAGTGATAATCTAAGGGCCATATATATGTCGAAGCTTAAGCTAAGGCTTACGCTTAGGCTTAGTATATACAGAACGGCATTGTCATAATGCTGGATTAATGATGCTTAGAAGGCACGTTTGGAAATAGTTATTTAGCACATCAACAAAACATGGATTGAAATCTAGGTTATGTCCAACGGTTAAAAATATGTTCTTAGTAGTAAAGGTACGCATAATATGTTCCACAGCGTAAAACAGTTATGAAACCTATATCCTAATGATATCTAAATTAATGGATCCTGGACGTAACTTCAACGCATATTTCTTAGCTTTAAAACTGTAAATAAATGCTTACCGTGTATGTCTGATAACCACGACATCTTTCTTAAAGCAATACGGAAACATGAAAAGCTAAGCAGATAGTAAAATGACAGTAGGTTGAATATTATCCAGCAAAATGATAATGGAAGTGTGGTGATCTGTGTCTTAAGTACTCTTGTGGATCATGGTTGATTGAGCATGTGACCTTGAAATCAGTCAAGCGTTAACCACTTAGTGTGCTATATTTACTATTTTGGTTAACAGTTGTAAAATATTTCTCTAAGTACTTAAAACTTGGCTTAAACTTATATGACACTGCTATGTATACAATTTATAAAATTGTAATCTTTAAACCTGAATAACGTTGTTCAAGGACATTTTGCTCCGTTAATTCAAATGATCCTTTTATGTTTACCATTTTATCTAATACTAATAGTAAGCTGTGAACTTAATCAAAGTATTGAATGACATTTTACCTCGTGGAAACTCATATGACACAATTACCATCTTGCATAATAAATAAATGAAGTTCAAGGACAACTTACAAATCAAAGTCCTGTTCGAAAATTTTATATTTTTTAAAACAAACCGATAATTTGTATATTTATTCATGCGTGAAACTATAATGCATACAATATCTATCCAAATACCTATATTCCTACGTAAGATTAATTTCTCAGATTGATCAACTTTAATAAAATACTCTGTTTCATTACCGCGTGCAAAAAAATTATAACTTAAAATTAGGTTTTAGTTAAGATATGTAGGTCATCAATATGTTTTGGTTAACCTTGACAAGGTTTGATGAAGTAAGTATTGTGTCTGCGTATCCAAAAAAGAAAAGCAATAAGCAATTTAAAACGTTGCAAATTGCAGTATAAAAGTTGGTTATCTAAGATAGAGATATTATTTTTGCAAATATTTCGTTGCTGTTTATTACATTTCATTGAGGCTGCTGAAACTTTGTGAGCAGAATTACTATTTGATGCTTGATTTATTTTTCAACATGAGTTGTATGATCAGTTCAAAAAGGGAATTCAGAGTCAAGTCGATCAAAGATTTGGTAAGTCTTATGTCACACTCATTATCCTGCATGCCAGTCGGACTCATGAAATATCGAGAATAGGGGAACTAGGAGACTGTCGTCCTCTCCTACATTGGAAAGGTATGACTGATGTTGTCTGACATCCTAAAACATATTATTTGCAGCCTCTACTGTATAAATACGCGTATTATCATTGTCACAAATTTTCACCATTGTTTGGCTATCCAAGCTTTGATGCGTTATAACCAGGTATATGAACAATATACAACAAATGTGTCGTCACCTTACAGAAAGCCCTCAGTTATGGACTGCCTGAAAGCCCTATCGATTGGTATCATACCGTATCCAAACTCCCAAACATTGTCGATAAACATTTGCGAAAATTTGAAAAAAGGCGATTTCTGGGTCACAAGGGATCCTTAAAATATAAAGGGTATCTATGATATCAAAGAGGTCGATATCCACAAAAAAACATATGCCAGGCTAATAAGATTTCCAACGATGGGTCACACATGTCAATACATGCTTCCGTTGGAGAGCAAGCTTGACACAGAAAAAACACAAACGCCGCCAAGTTTTCTACTAGACCATGAAAATATAGAATTCTCCAACGTCGTCTCCGAAGTGAAACATTATTATGCATATTTTTTGACATCAATAAACTGTATTACAACGCTTTTGGTAATATAAAGTATATACTTTTTTTAAATATCAAACGAAAAGTAGATGCAGTAAACATTGCAAAATTGCAGTATTTTAAAAGTTATGTCTTCTCTAATGAAAGTGAAATTTGATGTTATTTAAACATCCCTAGTCTCATAGACTTTGAGCTGGAATCAAGGCTAGAATTCAAAGAATAATAATTGTGTAACGATATTTTGATAATCGAGATGAAGATATTTCAGGAGACTTGTTCAAGAGATATTCAGCATTATTTAGGATAGCGTTTCAAATAAGTAACAGAAATTAGTTAATGTGTATGATGCCGCAAATATGAATTATAAATGGTTAGGTTCTGGATGTATATCATTGCAGGCGTCTCAAATATAAACAAAATTATCTATTGTTTAGCTATCTACAATTTTAACAAAAAAATTTATACAGAATACTGAATGACATAAGCGTACACTGCTAAATGCTATGAGTATCCATTTCGTAAGTTATAAGAAATACACACATATATATATAGAACACTGTAATTACTATAAAGATAAGTGGTAATGTTAGTGTATTTAATAATTAGATTATTACAATTTAAATTCCACATGTTGATGCTAATAATATTTATAGCATTCAACAACATCTATATTGTCTTTGCTAGATGTAATATGAGAATTATGTTTCTAGAGATTAAAGAAAAACCGTATGAAATTTTTGGTCAAATGGGAAAACACATGGGAACGTTTGGAAAATATTACTGGTTCTGAGGAACTTCTAAAGGACTATTATCGCAATGGTCAAAGCAGAAAGAGATGTCTTATTGAGCCATTGCCATCCTGTATGTATGACAGTTGCATGGAAAATGTGCGAAAATGTTATCGTTATCCAGTGAAACGAATATCCTCCTTGGTATGTCCAGTATATATATATACATATACATTTACGAAACCAAATATTTCATTAACATTGCATTGTAAATTCAGATATTAGTGACCACATTATAGTCAAATTTCACGTTTACCTTTAGGAAGATATTGAGTCTCAACCAAAAGTAAATTGAGCGTGTTATATATACAAATAGATTATCAATTTGCATCGTGCTATCAATGTTATTCGTTTTCGATAATTAACATAAACAATTTGTTCTTTGCTGAATACGATAGGAAAAAATAGTAGCTTTCAACAGTGAGTTGCTAATGGTTTTATCAACTACCATAGGTAGTGAATCTTGTACTATTTACTTAAGATCACATAGCTAGTGTAAATAATTGGTGACACGCATAACTCATGAACCGGTGGTCCTATTTATTCCGGAGATAGCTCAGAAAACTCTTCGCTGTGTGCCCTAGTGTCCTCTAGTTAGGCTGAAATTTGTAAATCAAAGCTCTCTTTCGTTATAATTGAAAATGCTATTTTTGAATCATTTTGTGTTATAAAACATAAATGATTAATAATTTCATTGCAACACATGTCACTCTTTAATGGATAATCTGATGTGGCTAATGTTTTTCTATTTTATGCGGTGATGATGATGGTGATTATACATGCTTAAATTTTTCAGTGTAACTCCATCCGTTGGCGAGCAAGGATCGAATAACAGCGTTAAGACCCTAGCACATTTGAGTTTGATTTTTGATATCACTGAAACAGTTTTTTATGCTGGTTGTAAGTAATTTGCAAATATACCAAAATGAACATAAGATAATGAACAAATTTTATTTTTAGTCGTTTTTGGATTGTGTTTTCTATTTTAATGCTATGGTGTATATTCGAGACGAAGCAAGTTGAATTTTCTCAAAATATTTTTGTCTCTTTGTGGCAACTAGCAGATGGATGGATTTTTGAAAACGTTTTCTTTTCAACGGGTTGTGGTATATATTTTCCATGATATTAAAAATAACCATGTATTTTATGATCAAAAACACGAAAAAGTACGTTGATTTAGCACTTTATGGTTTTCGCGATATGGGAAATATAGAAGGGTTGAATAACATTTTTCTTAGAATGGAAACCATAACCAGATTATATTCTCCTTAGTAAGAGCAACAACTTTGATATTGTATATATTTTTTGTGGGAGCAGCACTAATATTTTGAAATAAGGTTAAGTACTTAGTAATAATTAAACATCTCACAGCAAAATAATAATTTCAGTATGAAACTGATAATGGGAAACTGTGCATGGTATCATGGCAAAAGACTTGGGAGCCAATTTCAAAGCTGAGTGGTTGTCATGAACTTGTATATGATTTTATCATGAAACGAACAACTTCGCAAGCTGACATTGCGTCAAGATTTTCGCAGAATAATCCGGCCGTTATAACAATTGATAAAAGTGTAAGCATTGAAACCAACTCGATAATTGAAGCTAAGTCAAGTACACCATTTACTGGAAATGCTGATGTGATGCTAAATAGCGTAGCAACTTATTTAGACAGCGATACAACTGGCTTTGATCTTTGTAATAACTATAATAACGTTGAAGATCTATCAAATACACATCTTTCAAATGGATTTATCAACATGCAAGATGAAAATGGATATGAAACTATAGTTGAAGACAACACAGTGTATATACTACTGTAATATCGCGAAGCAAATAATACTCGTAAACATTAATATGTGTTTTGTTTTTAAGTATATTTTATACATATGTAATATCACTAGGCCATAAATATATACTATACAAATTGCCGCATTGGTAAAAAATGTTAGTATTTTTAAGTGATGTAAAACTTCAACTAATCGTTATTATACTGTTCACAGAAAGACATTAATGGATACAAGTAGTGTTGATATGATAGAATGGCAAAAAAATAGAGAAAGAAATGGTTGACCTTTAATAAAATGTTGACTGATAGCTTTCTCAAAATTGACAAATATCAAATGATGAGCTAGAAGTTGTGGATGATAAATGAACTTAACTTAACAATTGACAGTACATAATGTATGTGAGTTAGGAATACCTGAATGATTAATGACTTTTTTTCAAGTAACTGACAGGTCACAAATGATCTAAGTT